>ML108282.1:57836-104751 GCA_003697995.1 Taxidea taxus jeffersonii | reverse complement strand
CCGATTTGGATGCCTTTAATTTCTTTTTGTTGTCTGATTGCTGAGGCTAGGACTTCTAGTACTATGTTGAATAGTAGTGGTGATAACGGACATCCCTGCCGTGTTCCTGACCTTAAGGGAAAAGCTCTCAGTTTTTCTCCATTGAGAATGATACTTGCAGTGGGTTTTTCATAGATGGCTTTGATAATATTGAGGTATGTGCCTTCTATCCCTACACTTTGAAGAGTTTTGATTAGGAAGGGATGTTGTACTTTGTCAAATGCTTTTTCAGCATCTATTGAGAGTATCATATGGTTCTTGTTCTTTCTTTTGTTAATGTATTGTATCACAGTGATTGATTTGCGGATGTTGAACCAACCCTGCTGCCCTGGAATAAATCCCACTTGGTCATGGTGAATAATCCTTTTAATGTACTGTTGGACGGTTTCTTTTTCCATGCTTGGAGAAAGTAGGAAAGGGAATTCCAGGAAGAACAAGAAAAAATAAGAAAAGCACCCACAACAGCAAGGGAGGAGAATGTGAGTCAAGCCTAATAGTGGACATATTACAGAAAATTGTATTTGAGAATGCCCCTCTCTGCCACAAAATCGGAAAGGATTTGGGAGTGCCTCCCAAGGATTGCCTCTTTCCCTTCTGTCTGATTGGGGAAAGGAAGTTTCTGTTGAGCAGATGCAGGATAAAGTTGGGGAGAGGATTTGGGGAGAAAAGAATAAAATTTTCCATGTTGAGAGTTTGGGTCAGAAGTAGAATTTCTGAGGTTCTAACTGCATTGGAAGTAATTAATCAAAAAATCGAAACACTTATTACCACCCAGCTGGAAATGTGGGGACTCCAGATCAGGGGCTGGAAACTGCTGTTTATATAAAAATTATAATAAACAGCAAGTATTAGATTCATATCCACTAAATTTTTTTTTTTTAACTCAAGGTGATTCCAGAATGGGCCAACCTCTATCTACTTCCAGGCCACCTCATTTAAACTAACCCGCCCCTCCCCTATCCTGGGAGGGGTCCTGGTGGTGGGTAAGGGGTCTGAGAGCAAAGCAGATATGAATGTTAGGTCACTCTGGTCCTTCTCCAAGGATGTGTTTGGGCACTGGGTGGGCCAGAGTGGGGAGAAAGGGTTTCAGCTTTGCCAGAAAGTTCTCTTCAACCCTTACTACTTGGGCATTTGTAGGCAGTGAAGCTCTTGCTACTACAAGCAGCTCTAAGTTCACACAAATTGAAATGGTGGTGGCTAAATGAGAGGTTAACAACCAATCTGAATATAAAAACACAAAAGAAGGATGGATAAAAACCGCATGACCCCCAAATCCAGGCAGCTGGCTGAAAAAAAAAAAAAAGGACACAAAATGTACATGTGTGTGATGTGTGTGTATTACTGATTTTATTCAAGTCGGGGGTAGGAAAAAGAATCAATAATCAATGACACTGTAACAGAGGCTGTGATGGTCCTTTTTTATGTGTCATCTTGCCTGGGCCCCAGTCCTCAGTTATTCACACATTAGTCTATCTAGGTGTTGCTGGGATGGTATTTTGTATTGTGATTAAAGTTCTTAGCTGACTAGAAGAAAGGGAGATCATTTGAACAGGTCTGGGTCTACCTGATTGAAAGGGGTTGAAAGCCCTGAAGGAGAGAGATCTCCATGGGGAAGGAGTTCTGCTGGTGGGCACCAGGTTTAGTAGTGCTGGAGCACGCCCTTCCTGACATCCGCCCTGTGACTGTGGACTTGCCCAGCAGACCTCTAGAACCACCTACACCCGTTTCTTGCAGTGAGTCTCTTGATACATATCTCCTGTTAGTCCTGCTTCTCTGTCTGAGCCCTGACTGATAACAGAGGCCCAGGATTAAGGCCTAAAAATCAGGATGCCGAGTTATACTGAAAGCCTTCTACCAAATCTGCACAATATATTTCATTCCTTTATTTCATGAACCACTCCAAAATACTAGGAAAGAACAGAAGGCTATAACATTGTGAGTCTAGCATTACCCTAGTTCCAAAACAAATAGCAAAAATAAATAAATAGAGGTCTATTTCAATTAATAAAAAGACATAATAATTTCAAGCAGATGGTTAGCAAATAAAATCTGGGAGTGGAATTTAGTTAAGAATGTGTTATATTTATCTGAGCCTTTAAAGAAGGCTTGATTTAAAAAAGAGACACTATCAGTGTAACTCACTCATGGGGAAAAATTAATTTAATGGCTGCTGAAAATCATTAACGTACAGTTTTTCATCCCATCAGGATTTGTAGTAAGTTAGGTATCAGTGGAAACTAAGTTTGGCTACTAGAAAACTTATATATGTGGCCGGCATTATATTTCTTTTTTTTTTTTAAGATTTTTATTTATTTATTTGAGAGAGAGAGACAGAGTGAGACAGCATGAGAGGGGAGGTCAGAGGGAGAAGCAGACTCCCCATGGAGCTGGGAGCCCGATGTGGGACTTGATCCCATGACTCTGGGATCGTGACCGGAGCCGAAGGCAGTTGCTTAACCAACTGAGCCATCCAGGCGCCCCCGGCATTATATTTCTATTCAATACTGCTGCTCAAGACCCTAGAAAATACTCTGATTCCAGAGGATATAATTCATTTCTCCAAATCAATAAGAAAACTGTAAGGTACTCAATGGCCAATAAACATGTGGGAATCCATTCACCGGGATGGTCGGATGGCCGGGGGGTTGGGGGTGAGGTGGGGAGGGGGGCGGGATGGCAAACTCCAAGGCCACTGGAGCCCTGTGGGGATGTGGAGGGAAGCCACAAAGTGAGGGCAGCTCCTCCAAGAGTTGCCACTGAGTCTCAGGAGTCTGTGGGGAATACAGGTGCAAGGAGTTTGCTGTGGCCTGAGCCACCAGCCACCAGCCGCTCCGCTAATTGTCCCTCCATATATCACCCGGCACCCTGAGCGTCAACCACTGGACCTGAGCTGAGCCAGCAGGTGGGCGCTCTGAAGTCAGTGTCACTGCCACCCTCCTTGGCATTCCAGGGCTGGCTGGCTGGTGAATGGGGGCAGCTCCCACCAGACCTCCTTCAGGCAGCCAGGGTCAAGGACCCACGCCATGCGCTTGATGGTACCCACAGGGTGCATTCTCTGCATGCCCCTCAGAGCAGGGCTGACTACTGGGGGTAGGGAATGGAGGTAACAAACAGGGCAGCAGACTGCCTCCAGTCATAAGCAACTTCAGGGGCTGCCTCAGAGAGCTGCCTGGCCTGAAGTCACAGCTGTCCTGGGGGAGCGGCCACTCAGTGATTGAGCTACAGCTGTCCAGGCACTGGGAGATGATAGGCAATTCTCCTCTCCAGCACCCTGCCCTGGGGCTTGCTGCAGCTTTGTGGGGGCTGCTTGCTGCCGCTTTGTGGGTGGCAACTCCTGCAGTACCTCCCCCTTCTTCCTTCCACAAGGGCTGACCCCCCATACATCCGCATCCTCTTCTTTCTGCCATCCCCAGCTGTCTCAATCTGCTTCTGCAGAGCCCAGCCTGGAATGCTTGGAACAAGTTACATGCTGAAGGGCAGTCACATCTCCTGTAGGTCACCTGTGACCATGCAGACGGAGGGAGACTGGGCCCACAGGTTCCACGTTGTCCTCACTCATCCCACTCAGCACCCTCCTTTCCTTCCCCACTGAGGCTCTACTGAGCTACAGCAGCTCCTGGCCTGTGACCAGCCTCACTCACTCACGCAGTCCAGTCCTTTCCATTGCCCCTTACTCGTTATCACTATGGTGGTTCTGCTTCCATTTCAAGCCCTGATACAGGGTCCCGGGGAAAGGAAAAATAAAACTTCATGACTTCAAGAAATAACATGAATTTTGAAATCAGAAAGGCCTTGCCTGAAACATGTGTGTAACTTTATTTTCCTGAAAATATGTAGTTCAATGTTTATGTAATGCTTTACATAACCCTGCAGGATTTCAGCAGAGCTCCTGGACCTGAACCTGCGCTCTCGCATTTCGAGCCACCTGCTCACTCTGTAAATGAGGTTTGCCGGAAACTCAAAGGTGATTTGTGCTGGCAGGGGGCAAAAGGGTGGATCCCTGGCAGGATATGTCAGGTGCGTGCTTTGCCTCTTGGGTATGGGGACAGGCCATTCCCTCCGCCTCGAAACCCAAGGAACAGTGGAGATGGGCTTCCTGCACTCAGGGCATGAAAGTTACCCATGAGAGCTCCAAGAGGATAGTTTCTGGAACCCATGGGTCCATGGGTTCTCCCCTATTCCCTGAGCTCTGGGCAAAACAGTCTTGAACTCCATACCCACCTCCCTGAGCATCAAATCCAAAGCCTGTAGGGTGTGAGCATCTGGGGCCCTCACCCACCTTTCTAGCATGAGGACTACAGCTTCACTTCCATCTTGGGAAGCTGGAACCTTGTGCAATCACTCCTGCGGCCAATCCCGCACGGAGCCATAAAGGCAGGGAAGTCTGGGACAGGTCCCATTGTACCAGCTGAGCTGATACAATGCAAACTGCCCCTGACCCACTCCGTGGGTCTCTCGGGACCCTGGTTACCTTGCAGCAGCCCAACACAGACGGCCAAGTGTGACAGGGGTCGGCCAGTGCCACCCAACCCCACGGGGGCTTGGCTTTCAGCAACCCTGCTCCTGTCCTCTCGCAGATAGTTGCCCACTCAGGAAAAGGGTGCAGGTAGTGATGACAGCAGTCTACTCAACAAAGTCGGGTATTTATTGTGCCGAATTAATCATTCAGAATTAATAAATATTCCATCAACACGCTTTAACAGAAACTATTTAGGGACACCACGATTGCAGCGTTATCGCCCGAGGACTGAAATAACAATCTGAAAAAAGACATAAGTCAAAATTACACATTCCCGCAGATGGCTGGTTCGGGGCTTGTTTGCCAACCAAAGAACAAACTGTAACAATAGGAATATTGATGAGCTCAACATCAGAAGCAACATTTTTAAAATAAACTTAATCTTTATGTACGAAGTTGGAACCACCTAAGAGATATATTAAGGGAGAGAACAAGATGCAACACATCGGAAGAGTGTGTGGTTCGCTAGTACTTGCTTAAAGAGGGCAAGGACTGTATCTGTTATCTATATTTATATTTTATGTATACCCTCTCTGTTCAGATGCATATATTATATACATGTGCTTATATAATCCTGTGCTATATCTGGAAAGACACAGAGACACTGGTATCATTGGTGCCTCTGAGGAGGGGATGTGGGTGGCTGTGGGACAGGGATGGTGAGTTTTTACTACATAACACTTCATACTTTTTAGCTTTGAACTATGTGCAATTATTATCTACTGAAAAATAAAATTTAAAAAATTTTTAACGATCTATTAGAGAGACAGTGCGCGTGCTTGCACAAGTGCAGGGAGAGGGGCAAAGAGAGAATCTTTTGAGCTGACTCTGCACTGAGCATGGAGCCCAATGTGGGGCTCAATCTCAGGACCCTGAGATCACGACCTAAGCCAAAACCAAGAGTCAGCCACTCAACTGATTGTGCCACCTAGACGCCCCCCTGAAAAATAAATTTAAAAGAAAATTCTAAAATAAGCAGCAACAAACTGTTAAAAAAAAAATGCATACGTTAGGTTTGTCACCATCCACAGCATATTGGGAAATGCCTGCATGGTGGCTTACAGTGTTGTATTAAAAAAAAAAAAGTCTTACGAGTTCATTTCCATCTCAATTCTCAAACCGCAAATACACATCTCAGAAAGAAACAAAGAACAGCCAGAACTGGATGGTTCCTTGCAATGTCCTCTGCAGGCCCTTGGGTCTATAAGTCGTCCAGGCTGAGCTTAGCAGCAAAGAGCGAGGTGATGACATCATCCCCAGTCTGCAGAGCCAGGTCATATGGTGTCTGGCCATTCACATTCTTCTTTTGGATGCTTGCATTGCACCTGCAAAGGGAATGGGCATGATTAGAAGGACTCAGGCACTTGAACCTGGAGGCCTGGCTCATCCCTGACACAGAGGCCAGTCCGGGAGCCTCCAGGCCCCACCTTCCTAAACCTGTCCCCAAAAGGCCCCAAAGCAACTCTACCCTAAGATCTTTGGAGGGGCTCTGTGGTTTCAATACATTCAATTGCCAATCCTGCCCATTGGCTCCCACTGCATCAGAGTCCCACAACCAAGTACATTTGGAGGAGGGACATTTTCACTGTGCTTTTCAGAGCCTTCAGTGCTGGGGATCCACGGTGGGATGGTAGACCCCATTCAAAGGGTTAACTACTCTGGAACTAGGGCCTTCTGAAATCATCACAGGTCAGCAGGGGGCCCTCAGAAGTCTCCCCCAGAGGCCGAGAGCATACCGCAGTAAAGCAGCATAGAGCATACCGCAGTAAAGCAGCGACGCACTCCCTTCCTGCCAGGCCAAGCAGAGTAGCTTCATGAAGAGCTGTGTTTCGGAGCCTGTTTTGAGGGGAGAAAATCATCCTGCTAAAGTAGTTGTAATGCAGGATACTGTGGGCACGCCAACAGAGTCACACTAATGACACCAACCCTTCCTTACCTTTCGTCTTTCCTTTCTCCCTGGTAGCACAACTGCTTGTTACTTCAGCCCTCACATTCCTTGGGTCTTGCTTAAGCATTTACCATTGGAACTTACATGTATTCACGGGCTTGCCACATCTCCTGAGTGGACACGTGATCTTCCTTCATAACTCCCCCTAAACTGAGAGCCAAGCGCATGTTCTATTTCCCAGTTGGGGCGGGGCAGGGCGGGGTGACATGGCTGGCTTTTCTGTGTAACCACAGTTCAGTCTGGGGACGTAATGAATTGTGACTGCCAACTCTAACTTTGTACACTGGTCATCAAATGACGTGACTCCAACAAGGCAAGGACACTAGAGGGAACACCTTCTTCTGTTCAGAGCAGAGGTGATACTTGTGAATCTGTTGCTCCGAGCAGCTTGGTTTATATCACTAGACCTTCTAGAACATGTTTTGTACAGCAGGTACAACCATGGTATTCTGTGACTTTGTATTTTAAAGAAACTCTTACTATGAATGCACAAACTACTCAAATGGTTTACTCAAATCTAAGTATCATGGTGGATGAAGGTACCTTCTCTCTTTGTAAATCAGGAATTACCTAATAGAATAAATCTCCACAGTTGAAACTCTAAGAAGCAGACTGATGGTTACATCCGCCCCTCCTGGCTACTGGGGCAGAACTAAGAGCCAGAATGTCTGAAATTGCCAGTGAAAGGGTGTTAGCTGTTGTCCAAAGGCAAATTGTGCTTCTTTTTCCCCCTTTCCTCATGAGACCTTGAATCTGTGATTCCTCAAATCTGCTATTAAGAGGAATCAGCTTTTTTCTTTTCTAAAGATTTTATTTATTTATCTGACAGAGACACAGCGAGAGAGGGAACACAAGCAGGGGGAGCGGGAGAGGGAGAAGCAGACTTCCCACCAATCTGGGAGCCTGATGCGGGGCTCAATTGCAGGACCCTGGGATCAGGACCTGAGTTGAAGGCAAACGCTTAACGACTGAGCCACCCAGGCACCCCGAGGAATCAAAAATGATGGAGGATGTGCACTTCTCCTTAGCCATCTCCTTGGGTTGGATATGAGTGTATTCTGGTAGGAAAGAGACAAACACTGGAAACAGAAACACTGGGAGGGGCTTTCTGCTACCTGTCAAGCCACTGGACAGAAGTTACCTGGTGTAGAGACCACCTAGGCTGCTTCTCTCTGCTAGTCCAACAAGCTGGGAGTTTGGGGAGGAAGAGTTGTTTAATCCTTGTTTGCTAAGGAACAATTCACTGAACCTCTTTTATAGGAAAGCCAGATCTCTGGATGGCTTGCGCCTGGAGAGGAGTAGGATGAATGGAGCCTTGAGGTCATGTTCCTGGATCTACAGCGGTCCAGACATGGGGTAAAGGCTAGGCAGACCCAGGTCTAAATACTTCAGACTAACAAATGTAAAGCAGACTTAGCATAGCTGGCTCTCAGTGGATAAATCTGCTATGTTCTAGTGACAAAAACTAAAGTAGAAGAAGAGATATCTGTGTGCTACCTCGAGGGAGGGCTCTGGTCTGGCTTTCCTCCCTCCCCCTCCATGTGAGCTAGATTCTGCTAACCATGCTAACACAGTGGGAGTGACAATGGGCTATTACCTGCCGTTTAGACACATAGTACAACCGCAGTTAGAGCACATGTGGGTAAATGTCAATTTATAGAATGGTAATGAAGTAAGAAAGGACACTGAGGAACACCAAGGAAAAACAGGAACTCTGTTCCATGTCCAGAGCAGTTTCTTCCTCTCAGCTGGACTTCTCATAAGGACTCATCATACATAAGCATCAGTTCAAAATCTGTTCAAGAGATTTTGTATCAACCACGGGCACTATACATAAGTGCTCCAAGAAAAGCTTGTCTGAATTATACAAATAAAAAGTGTCAAATAAGGTGGCAATATTTTTGTGAATAATGATAACCCAAGTGTGGGATAAATGAAGAAGCTGACAGAGTACAAAGAATGAAAACCCTAGGAAAAGGTGAGCAAGTAAATTCCAGCCACCTAATACATCCACCAAATGTGTCAAACGTTCTGCTCTAAAATAAACTAAAAAGGGGTCTGTGTCTACCTCCCATAGCTGTTTTATTGGGCCGAAACATAAAAGCATGCACAGAAAAATTAACGGGCATATATTTTGAATAAAAACCCTGGAGGAGGGGCGCCTGGCTGGCTCAGTGGGTTAAAGCCTCTGCCTTCGGCTCAGGTCATGATCCCAGGGTCCTGGGATCGAGCTCCGCATCAGGCTCTCTGCTCAGCGGGGAGCCTGCTTCCCTTCCTCTCTCTCTGCCTGCCTCTCTGCCTACCTATAATCCCTGTCTGTCAAATAAATAAATAAAATCTTTAAAAAAAAAATCTTAAAAAAAAAACCTTGGAGGAAATGTTGAGACGGAGGAAAACAGAAGCAAAGCCCTCTAACTTCGTGTCCGTGCACTGGCTTGACATACTCAGCAGCCTGAGTCCCTGGTGGGGCTCGATCTGGTCTCAGTCATCAGCCAGGGGGCAGCAGTGTCAGATGGCCGCAGGACCCCTAGAGGACTCCCAGCCTGGCAGCTTGGTTGGCAGGCTATGAGCAGTTAATATATGGAACCCGTCCTCAAGGAACTGTCCACCCCATGTTTCCAAAGTAATTGGAGAGAACAACAGAATCCCAAGACTGGGAGAGGCCAAGAAGTAGGGCGGGCCCAAGACTAGGGAAGTGACAAAAGCCCCCAACAGGACTTGGTGTCTGTCCGTCCCGCTTCCCAGCTGGGGAAACCAAGGCACAGATCACATAGTGAACTCGGATGAAGTTTCCTTTGTGCAGTAACTTCATGGCTACGTTTCCATAGGGACTACACTGGGCCCGCTCTCCTCTTAGCAATCTCAACAGTTCAGATCGTGATGAAAATAATGTTGCTTAAGATCCCAAGGGTGAAGGATTTGCCGGCCCCCTCAGTGTAAACTCTTGAGTTGGCAAAATGTATCATCATTTATAGAAGCTACAAAAATTTTGGCAATCCAACAGTCCAATTAAAAGTTTTTATTTTGCCCAGATTTGGAAGAGAGTGGCAGTTAAGCCTCTCCTTAAGGCCTAGATGGGTTAAGATGGTTCCCAAGGGGTTCTAGCTGAGCAGGGCATGCATGTGGATGGACGATGCTGGGGCAGGGTCCCGAGGCAGCTTCTGGCCACTGCACGCGCCAGGACTCTCCTGTGACTGTGTCTTACTTACGGGCCCCAGCGCTGCTCCGTGTCTGCTCCTCTCTGCACGAGGACCGGAATCACTTCATGGTGCTTGTTCATAACGGCCTTGGTTATCACGGGTTGCTCTTCGCCATCCCTGCAGTTGGGATCTGCTCCCTGCAGCATAAGATAAAGGACAGACTGGCCACAAAACCCCGCTCTCAGCAGCATCCAGCTGCCATCCTGTGAAGTGTAACACACATGCTTGGGGGAACAAAACTGCTTTAAATCAAAAGGGAAGAGAATCAGGACACCCAAGATCTAAGTTTTATCGCCTAAACTTGGGCGATAAAACTTCTGCTCCCCCCCAGTCAGGAAGGGCAGGCACCCCCGAACCTTGCTTCTTTAGGAAACATGAAGGTCACATGGGGACACAGACCAGGGATTCGGTCCACCTTTATGCACAGCATTTGGGCTCATATGACGTTCTTCTTTGCTATAAAAACTAGCAATCAGTAATAATTAATGTAAAAGTTCTTGACTGGCCGTTTAGTCCATTTCCAGGTGGTTTTAAGTGAAGTGGCCCATGGTTATCACAGTACCAAACAAGACTTGCATCCAAAAGAGACAGGTGTGAAACGTGAGGCTGAAATCCTCAGAGAGACTTGGTCTTTGAGTTGGACTGACCTCCTCGAGTAGTTGTTCAATCACAGAGACTCTCCCTTCCCCTGTCGGTCCAACTTCCTTCAGCAGGAGACGGTTTTCAGACTGCAGGGTTACACAACAAGGTCATTTCCAGCGCCACAAAATAGCATGGTCCCCCTTGCCCCAGCTCAACCCACCAGGGAAACACTTCTTCTCCAAGGTTAAGTTCTGAGCTCTAGGAACAGGTGAGTGTGAGTGTGTGTGTACATGTGCTCATGTGTGTGTGTGACTGTGTGTGTGTGGTCTCCGACACCGGCAGCACAAATAAACCTAGCTAATGGAAATCTGGCTGGTCTCGGGGCACCTGGGTGGCTCAGTCGTTGAGCGTCTGCCTTTGGCTCAGATCATGACTCCAGGGTCCACAGATCGAGCCCTACATTGGGGTCCCTGCTTGCGGGGAAGCCTGCTTCTCCTTCTGCCCTCCCCCTGCTTGTGTTCCCTCTCTCACTGCCTCTGTCTGTCAAACATAAATACATAAAATCTTTTTAAAAATGTTTAATAAAAAAAGAAAGAAAGAAAATTTTGCTGTCTTCTGAAATGTAGTCTCGAGGAAGGATGCCACACTGACATTATTTTATCTTTACTAAGGACAGGGAGGCAATGAGAAACTTCTCCACCACTAGTTTAATCACAAAGGAAATAAATATTCCTAGGAAAAGCAACCGGATGAATCCTAATATTTCCTCTGCATGTTTTTATAAAGTTTTCCGAATCAGCCTAAGTATGACTGTTCAGAAAATGTGCTCAGCTGAGGCATGAGTGAACTCATAAAGTTGACTCTTGTTTGGGGTAGGGAAAGGTCTCACCTAACATTAGAAATCAGAAGAATTTATTACATGCTTTATTTTCAAAATGTGATGGAATTCCTCTTTATTTGCAATTTTTCTTTATATATAAAGGATTGCAGGCGCTGGTTATTACAAGGCTGAAGAGGCCATCTAGAAGGCTGGAGACATTACTTTCAGTAGGTTTCCACCACTGGATCTGAGGGCAACTTGGGGTGGTCCCGGGACTCCCATTTTCCTGTCTACAAAGTAGAAATAATATATCTACCCTCTCCTGGCTCTCTGAGGAGCCATTAGGATGAGGACATTGGTCAAGGCCTGTAAGCCTTCCGGAGGAAGAACCCGGGTTCAGGTTGTGTCCCTTCTGTCCCCTACTCCAGGCTAGTTACACAATGGTACGAGGTATTCTAATAAGTGAACACCTAGGGAGTCTTGGGAGGCACACTTGTTCTTACTGAATTCCATTCCTTATGGAAACTTCTACTAGAATATACTAGAATGTTACCCTCAAGAGGTCTGAGGCTTGTACAGCTTTTGTTCATGATTTATTTTCACCACTGAGAACTGTGCCTGGTATATGTGTGCTCCGAATAACCACTGAATGAGTGAACCACTGGCCACTGTTATTATTTTGTCTGATACTTATCCCCTAAATACAAATGACAAAATAAAGGCATATAGCAATGGGGGATTTGGGTCACATACAGAGTAAGTGGGGGTGGTCTCCAAAACTGTTAAAGTTTATGCAACTATATATTTCTCTTTTGCTCACTGACAGTATTTTAAACTGGGAGAAGGCAAGAGTGCAAGGAATCACACACAATACAGATTAATATAATTCTAAGGTCTTCTTCCTCAATTTACTGGTGCTTACAACATGCAAATCATGTGGTGGGGAAAACACAAGATGAGGTGAGAAGTCACCTGCCTCTGGAGAAATCATGATAAAATCTAGATGCCGGTATATACACCCCTGAGGGCACCTTGAGGGCCTGGCTTCATGGAAGGTGGAGGGAAGAACCCACATGTGTCCATCTCCATCTCCAGGGCTTCGGGCTTGTTGCTAACACATCTGTCCTCCCTTACTGCAGCCAAAGAGGACCAACTGAAAGGCAAGGTGGGGGACTGAACAAGGGCATCCCCTGTCTCTTTCTCCAAAGCTCCACTTAAAAGTGTTCATGGTCTATATTTTTGAAAAACAAAACTCTAACAGCCATGGGAAGCTCTGGAAGGGTGTCATGAGTGGATCAGGAGTTGTTAGGAATTCCAAAGATTGGAAGTAGCTGGAATTTGGCTGAGATGGAAAACAAAGCAAAGAAAAAGGAGCTGAAGATGCCAGTGATAGAGTCTGTTCCCTCCAGGGAGCCTTGCAGAAGCTGAGTTAATCAACAAGGAGGGCTGGTGTTGGGTGCAGGCTGGATTCATGAGCGTTCTATGGAAGGGCTTTCCTTTAAGTGGCTGAGATGAGTAGTGTCTTCCTCTCTCTCCTGTGCTTCCTGCTTAAAGACTGGTAACTTTTTCCCAGAGAGTTCATGATTTGCCTAACAAAGTCTTCTACTGGGAATACTGGGTCCAAGAAGGGCAGAGCCCAGATCTCTGTGACAGACACAGGGAAGGAGAATAAGGAAGGAAAGATAGCTCCATCCAGGAATGAAATATGCTAGAGCCCTTCACAGCACCATCCTTACTTCCAGAGGAAAGGCAGCTTAGGGGATCCCAATGCTTTCTCCTGCCTTCTGCCCAAACACCCTTCAGGGAGGCCTGCCCCACAGCATGCCCATCCACCCTCACAGAGATCTGAGGCAAAAACACCCATGCCACACACCCACAGCAGGCACTGGTGCTACTCAAACGGGCCCTTCACTTGTCAGTGTGACCTAGCAACCAAGGATCATCACATATTTGAGACCAAACAAAAATAAGATGGAGAAAGATGGACAGACAGAACTGACCCCAGAGGAAACAGGTGATTCCAGAAACTAATAAGAACTTGAAAATAATCTAATTAATAATCTTGAGATATTTTAAAGGATTCCACAAAATAAAAATACACTTCTAAAAAGGAACAGAAAACTAAAGTTATTCTTCAATGTAAAAAATCTCAAAGTAGGGCCATCTGGCTGGCTCAGTCAGTAGAGCACACAGTTCTTAATCACAGGGCCATGAGTTCAAGCCCTGTGTTGGGTGCGGAGCCTACTTTAAAAAATAAATAGAATGGAATGGAATCGAGTAAAATAAATAAGATAAAATGAAATAAAATAAAATATCTCAAAGTAAAACATTCAATAGATAGGCCTAAGAAGACAGCTATAAGGACAAAGGAGTACACATACTGTGAGAGGCTCCTTTTCTTGAAATTTTTTGGTCTTGAAATTCTTTGTCCTCTTGACTTTTTCAGTGGTATCTGAGGTGCTCTGGCTGTAGTCATTCACTGAAATGACAGAGTCAAGGACTAAAACGATACCCTCCTGCCATTCCCCACATATAAAGATCTATGCTACTACAATGCCCCTCAAGAGGTCAGAAGTATAAAATGGCTTGTATAGAAATGTCTATTTATTGAACCTCACAAGAAGGATTCCTGGAGCCACTCATCTCAGTCCAGGACCAGAGGATGAGTGGGAAGGAGGGGAAGAAAAGGAGACTACAGTTTTTTAACTTATCTCACACACAACTTATCTCCCCAAGCCCTGTGAAAGATTTCAAAAATCTCACTCCTAACTTCAGAGAAGCCAAAAGAATAAAATGGCTGGAACATTAAAGGAAGATGTGTGGTTGGACTGGTAAATTTTAAGCTATATTCCCTGCCCTCCTTGCCAGGTCAGTGAGTTCCTGGTTGACTGTTTTAAAATTACTGTAAGGGTACAACTCACCCAAGCTGGACCTGCTGCCAAATGGCCCATCACCACCCTCGGTGACACTGCTCAGAAAGTGGTTGCTGAAATCCACTGCCTTGCTGAGGTAAAGGTTCTGCGCAACAGAAAAAACATAGACACCGTGATTGATGATGACCTCTACCTGCTAACCTGTTCTGCTCTTCATTAATGACCGCTCTAGCTACACATATAGCCAACCCCATAACTGGACATCCCCTCACTGTGATGTTTTATCTGTTCTATCTCTTAAATGGCTCCTCAGCCTGGCCCCTACTTTCTGTCATTATAGCCACAGCCCCTTCTTCACACACCAAGATCCCTGCAAGGGATTCCCAAGTGATTCCTGACAGCCCACCTTCTACATGGCTGCCCCAGTCAAACTTCTACAATTTATAAGTGATGGTGCTTCAAACCCCTCTGTGTCTTAGAATTTGGGTGGCAAGATGGGGAAGCTCAGGCTACAGAGTTTGAATCCTGGCTCTATCACTTATTAGCTTAGGGACCTTGGACGAAGGTGGTTAAATTTCTCTGTACCTCAGTTTCTTCACCTGTTAAGTGAAAATATCACGGCCTACCTCAAAGGGATGCTGTGAAAGTCAAACCGGTAAAATGAAGGTCTATAAAATTAGGATAGATGATGCACAGTCCAGACCTGGAATTCTGTATCCACCTGGATGGATTCCACAGCCTGGCATCCTGCCCCACCCTCATGTGGCTGCCTCTCCCACCACAGGGCACCACCTGCTACTGCCTGAACACTAGAACACACAGGCTAAGAAAAAAACATATTAAACCTGGAGATAATGACTCCACTTCTACCTGAAAGACCTCGAGTCATAGATGCTCTTGGTGCCCACCCGGTTCCCCAAACTGATTAGCATATCCCTCTTAGCTGCTAACACCTCACAGCTGGCCAGCTGCCTCCACAGGTGGGTGCTGCCTTGCTCTAGAGGTTACATCTCTCCTTTTCTTGCATCAACTTGGACAACTTCATGGTGCAAGTCACATTTAGAGCTCCTCATGGATCAAGTTGAAGCTGGACTCTAATCAGACCATTCAGCCTCTTTCCTTGCCTTGTCTCATGTCCCTCACTCCCCTTCTGAAGTACCTCCCTGATCCAAGGTCTTCTGTAGCCACTCAACTGAAAACACTGCATTTAGTGCTTGACTTCAAAACACTTTTGTGTATGTCCACAGACTGCATTCTCCCAGCCTCTGAGTTAGGCAGAGCCTATGTGTCTGTCCTCATTTTAAAGACACCACTAGTCCCCTGTTGCGGACATGGCCAGGGCCTGATAAATACTGATCACTATGCTTTTCCTTACCTTCTTTACCAGTCTTTTCAATCCATTCCTTATTCTTTTGTATATTCTGACTTCTTGTCCAATAAACTACAGCTACTGGTATGAATCAGTGTTTGTCACACACTATAAGCACTATAGCAAAGTTCCAGTCACCACGTAAGAGGGTAGATCAAGGGAGGCAGAGCCACAAAGTTTGGTTTGTTATAGGCAAATAGGTGAAACTACATACCGGCAAACATATCTGCCAGTCTTCCACCTATACTCAGACTTCAGTGAGTATAAATAAGCCTGAGAACCACAGCACCAGTAGGGTGG
Source organism: Taxidea taxus jeffersonii (assembly GCA_003697995.1). Lineage (NCBI taxonomy): Eukaryota > Metazoa > Chordata > Mammalia > Carnivora > Mustelidae > Taxidea > Taxidea taxus. The sequence goes on along the minus strand of ML108282.1, from coordinate 89,101 downwards.
GTCATGATTTCTGTTCTTATTACATCTTTATGTGCCTAAAACCTGGCTTCTCTGAGGTTTAGTACAGTTATTTATTTATTTCTATGAAATTACTGGCCTTTAGTCAAGTTTTATAAAATTTGGAATTTATGCCTTCTATGAATTACACAGAAGTATTTTGATAAAGTGTAAGCTACAATTTACTGGTTTGGTCGATTTTCAAACAAACAGCTTCTAAAGGTTACTCACCTTGTTGGATATTTGAATATAATTAAGCTGGATGCTAACTTGATAGCCATCTTCATGGACAGTAGCAGAGATGAGCTTTTAAAAAAAAACATTAGAGAGAATTCACAACCACGCACATGGGACTTGATGTCCTGAGCAATAGCCAAGAAATACTGAAATGTTAAACTGTAAATTTAATCAAATGTTTAATAAACTCAAAAGAAGACAAGAAAAGAGAAACAAAGGAACAAAAGCTAAGTAAAACAGGGCATAAGTAGCAAAGTAACAGACACAAATCCAGCCATAGCTACAATTCCATTAATTGTAAATGAACAAAATTAATGTTCCCATCAAAGAGCAGAGACTGCCAGACTGGATAAGAAAGCAAGACCCAAATTATGTTCTCTAAAGAGACATACTTTACATTTAATCAATCCACCTGGCTGGATATCATCAGCTGGGTGTCCTGAGGGGCCAGGCCTTGGAAATCAAGGGCCAAGTATCATAGTTGAACAACTTTCTGTGTTAAGCAGCTAGAAGAATTTCAATCACACAGGGGTCAGCAAATGCTTTAAGGATCAGACAGAAAATATTTTAGGTTTTGTGGGCTATACGGCCATTGATTCTATAGCACAAAAGCAGTTATGGACAATAAGTAAATGAGGGGCACCTGGGTGGCTCAGTGGGTTAAGGCCGCTGCCTTCGGCTCAGGTCATGATCCCAGGGTCGTGGGATCGAGCCCCGCATCGGGCTCTCTGCTCTGCAGACAGCCTGCTTCCTCCTCTCTCTCTGCCTGCCTCTCTGCCTGCTTGTGATCTCTGTCTGTCAAATAAATAAATAAAAATCTTAAAAAAAAAAAAAAGTAAATGAATGAGCTGTGGTCCAATAAAACCTAACTTACGGTGCAGCTGGGTGGCTCAGTTGGTTAAGTGGCTGCCTTTGGCTTGGGTCATGATCCCAGGGTCCTGGGACTGAGCCCCACATTGGGCTCCTTGCTCAGTGGGGAGCCTAATTTCCCCCCTGCTTGTGCTCTTTCTCTCACTCTCTCTGTGTCAAATAAATAAATAAAATCTTTAAAAATTTTGATTTACAAAACTGGGTGGCAGGCCTGATTTTCCCCACACACCATAGTTTACAGACCCCTGGATTAGGCCAAAGAATGAATAAACCACCAAAATAGATTATCAAAGGAAACCAAGCAATACTTGACAATAAATAGCTTCAATGTTGGCTTATTTGGTGGCAGAGGATCAAACAGGCTGATTTTCCAAGGTTCCTTTCTAGTGTCATACAAACAGAAGAGATCTTCTCACAGAGCTCTGTGGTATAATGCTAGACAGACCTGCTTCAAATCTTGAATCCCCCAAGACCCATCAGTGCAGTCCTGGGCAGCTCACCAAACTTCTCTGAGCCAGTTTTCCTGAGTGTCAAATAAGGCTTGTTCAGATTATGTACTGCAGCGTAAAAAAAAAATCTCAAACTTAGTGGCACTAAACAACAACCATTTTATGAAGTTCATGGCTTCCAACAGGGCACAGCAGGGACTGTCTTTGCTCTATTCATCTGACACCTCAGCTGGAAAACTCAAATGGCTACAGGTGGCTGCATGTTTGGAGGCTGGAATGACCCTGACTCTCACCACTTGTCTGCCTGGCTTCTGAGCCAAGATGACTCAAGGACTGGGTTCAGCTACAGCTGCAGAGGGGTACACTTCCATGTGGCCACTCCACGGGGCTTGGGTTTCTCATGGGAGGGTGGCTGGGCTCCAAGAAGGACTGTTGGAAGGGAGCTTGCCCAGTAGGAGAGGAAGCAGTGTGGCCTTGCAAGACCACACCTTGGGTGTCCCACAGCATCACTGCCACCACACACTGTGAGCCCAACTGCTACAAGACCGCCCACATTCAAGGTAAGAAGACAGTGACTCCACTCTTTGAAGGGAAGACTACCTATGAATTTGTGGCCATTAAAAAAAAACAAAACAAAACACTGCTGCTAAAGTAATATTCCTACCTTACAGGTTTGTTATGAGCACTAGGGACAGATGAACACAATGCACATAGTGAGTGTGTTGGGAAATTGCAACTCTTATGATTACTATTGCTGCTAATATAGACTGGATTTAAGTGTACAATTTGGCAAGACTAAACTCTTCTGGGTTTTTTAGCTCTGAACCCAGAGTCTCCATAGCTTGTGGCATCTAAAAGCATGGAATGTTCACAATTTACTATCTTAGGTGCCCAGAAGCAGACTCAGAGACAAAGGCTCATGTGCAAGTGATTTGCTAAGGCAGTGTTTGCAGGGGAGGACCGTATGGAAGTATGGAAGGCAGGACAGGAATGGGGAAAGGGCCAAGCAAAGTACAGTCTCAGATGACGTCAGTGGAGGGGACCTGCAGCCTAATCCCATGGGACTCTCTGGAGTGGAGATTCCACCCAGAGCTCACCCACCTTTCCCATTCTGGGTTCTGCGATCAAGGCCCGGAATTCAGGGTTGTTCTGAGCATAAGACCTGAGGTGGGCAGAGATATGATCCAACTGTTTTCTCCAGTATCCTAAAGAAAAAGAGAAACCCATCCTTGTGGATAACTCTTCTGAAGCCAAGAAAGAAAAATGTTCCTGTGCAAGAAGAATTCTCGGATTATTTTTCTTTGCCAAACTTTGTGATGGTTTTCACTTACTGAACCTCAACTAGGTACCAGAATAAGTTCCAGTTTTGCTTCCAGGTTTATTTTTCACACATGACTGATCATAGAAGAGTAGAGAATCTCAAAAGAATATATTTTGATGGCCACATATGGGGTCTTTTTCTTTTATTCTTTTAAAATTAATCATATTGAGGGGCATGTGGGTGGCTCAGTCAGTTAAGCATCTGCCTTCGGCTTAGGTCATGATCCTGGGACCCTGGGATTACGCCCCTCACCAGGCTCTCTGCTCGGCAAGAAGTCTGCTTCTCCCTCTCTCTCTGTCCCCCTGCCCCATGCTGTCATGCTCTCTCTCTAAAAATCTTTAAGAATAAATAAATCAAATTAACCATATTGATATATAACTTTCAAGTGTACAGTTTGAGTTTCAGTGAGTGTATGTATATCCCGATCAGCAGGAAGGACACTTCCATCACTCCAGAAAGCTCCCTTGTGCCCCTTTGCAGTCTGCATAGGGTTGAAAACACATTTGAATTCACACATTGCCACCACTTAACATTTGGGAGATTTTTGCATGAGTCTGGATTTCTGGTTTCTCAAGTACAGGCAGGAGATGCATTTATAGGAAATGTCCAGAATAGGCAAACCCACCAAAACAGAAAGTAGATTTGTGCTTGCCAGGCACCTGGGAGAGGAGATGTGGGGCATGTTTGCAAAGTGAATACTGGGTCTACTTTTGGGGTGATGAAAACATTCTCGACAAACAAAGTGGTGATGCTTCTATACTGCTCCTAACGGACTAAATAGCACTGAACTCTACACTTTAAAATGGCTAAAATAGTGAATTTTGTTATGTGAATTTTAGAATGGTAAAAAGAGAAAGATAACAGTAGATAGCAATAATGACACAGGCTAACATTTCTACTGCAATAATAGCCATCTACACATGCTATTTGATTTACAGACTAGACAATGGAGCTATGAGTCAAAACATCAGATTACTGGGGCATCTGGATGGCTCAGATGGCTCTGGAATTTGGCTCCGGTCATACTCAGGGTCCTGGAACTGAGCCCCATGTCAGGCTCTGTGCTCAGCAGGGAATCTGCTTGTGGATTCTCTCCTCCTCTCTCTCTCTCAAATAAATAAATAAAATATTTTTTAAAACATTGAAAAAAAAATAGGGGCACCTGAGTGGTTCATTCGTTAAGTGTTTGCATTTAGCTCAGGTCATGATCCCAGGGTACTGGGATTGAGCCCTGCATCAGGCTCCCTGCTCCACGGGGAGCCTGCTTCTCCCTCTCCTACTCCCTCTGTTTGTGTTCCCCCACTGTGTCTCTGCCTACCAAATAAATAAATAAAATTTTTTAAAAATTTGAAAAAAATAAAAACATCAAAATCCGTAAAGTTTAAGAGCTATAATATGAGGGAAAATTACCTAAAGAAAAACAATGGAATTTATTCCTTAAGTATAGAAATAAATCTAAAGGAAGAAAAAAAGGCAATTTTCTTTCCAAGAAAGAGGGAGTTCCCTACTAACGAGAAGGTGTACATTTTCCCTCACCTCTTCCTGGGCTGACAGCTGTGAGGAGAGGTTTATGGCCACTCATCTTCTGCTTCTGCTTCTGAGAAGCCATTTCCTGTTCCTTTTTGGCTAGTAGCGTGCCAGATGGGTAGAACAAGCCAGCGGTCTGTGTGCCCATGTCCTTCCGAGTCCCAGCATCAGGTCTAGGTAAAGGAACATTTAGGTACTGCCAGGCAGATCGGGGCTATAAGCAAGGCAGAAAACATAAAATATTAGAATATAATTGAATTAATTCTTCATATTCCTACTAGAAAAGAATTCTAATCAGAAGTAAAAATATCTCCAAGAAACTGTACTTTGAACTAAAAAGAGGTTTTCAGCCCTTGCCTCACCTTCCTTGCTTCTGTCTCTCCTGGCGACTCTCAGCCTGATCCATAAAGCCAGCCTCAACTGCTTGGCCATTTACTCTCTCAGATTCAGCCAATCAACTGAACTGATATTCTCTGCTTTGCTGCCCGAGGCCTGAAAGAAATCTAACTTATCAGTTCTATAATCTGATAGAATATAGGCTTAACTATTTATCCAACCACTAGTCATCAGTATTTTCTCTGAGATACTCCTGCATCTGGGTGTGGGTTCTTGAGAGGACCATCATGTAAGGTTATGTAGGTTGTGTACTGTACAACCCTTTTGTCTCATTAGCATATGGTTCCATATGGGCTATTGGCAGTCCTAGGATCTATAAGTCTCAGTGTGGGTTATTAAGGCCAGGAACTCCCTAAAAAGGGATGCAAAGTTGCTGAGTGCATGGACATCCTCTATAATAACTATCATCAATCTTCAAATTCCTTTAATGAAGAGCTAAAAAGAAACCTAAAAAGCTTTTATTTAGCTTAGAGAAATTTATAAAAGGCTAACATCAAGCTGGTTAGAGATTAAGTCCTTCTGAAGACAATCTTGTAAGATTTTCCTTAAATTATACACTGTTGTTATAAATGGCAAAAGCAATTTCATATATCTGCTGAAAGTTTTCTAAAATATAAAAGAGCAGGAGTGAAGTTCCTGGTATGCTACATGAAATTTGTGGCAAGTATGTCTGACTCAGGGTGCCTGGGTGGCTCAGTTGGTTAAGTGACTGCAGTCCACTCAGGTCATAATTTCAGGGTCCTGGGATTGAGTCCTCTTTTGGGCTCCCTGCTCAGTGGGGAGTCTGCTTCTCCTTCTGCCCTTCCCCTTCCCCCGAACCCACCACTTATGCTTCTCTTTCTCTCTCTCTCTCTCTCTCTCTGTCTCAAACAAATAAAATCTTTTTTAAAAAATGCATTTTGGGGCGCCTGGGTGGCTCAGTGGGTTAAGCCGCTGCCTTCGGCTGAGGTCATGATCTCAGGGTCCTGGGATCAAGTCCCGCATCGGGATCTCTGCTCAGCAGGGAGCCTGCTTCCCTCTCTCTCTCTCTGCCTGCCTCTCTGCCTACTTGTGATCTCTCTCTGTCAAGTAAATAAATAAAATCTTTAAAAAAAAATGCATTTTAAATCCACTTCTCCTTCATGCTATTGTATTGATTTACACTATTTATATTACCAGTCTTGCAAATGCAATTTAGACCTCAACCTACTACAAATAAATCTTTGAATTCTGAAATCACTCCAGTGTTTAAAACCTAAATTGATTGAATTTCTTTACACATCTAGTTGAAAATACAAGGTAAAGGTCTACATATTTTAGTTCTTCTTCCCCAGGTTGATCCACAAGGTAGAGGAAAAAATTCAGAGCCTTAACCTTGTCCCCCGGCACCAGTGCATCCTACAGTGGAGTCTCTCACCTCAGGAAAAGGGCCAAGTCCTCCAGCAGCTAGGGACAGGCTGTTGTCCAGGCTAAGTCTTGCCAAGGATGTCACATAAATACCACAGGAACCACAGAATTGGGCAGATGGGTGATTGCTGGCCCCACATTTAGGGCAAACAGAGTAGCAAACAGAGATGCCTGGCTAGAGGACAGAAAATATTTTCATACTTTCACAAATATTAGAGTCCTAATTTTTCCCCATAAATTATTGTCATACCATACAATCCCCAGCCATCAAAATAACATATGCCTACATCCCTGACTCTGCAAGTTCACCTTCTAGAACTTATTCTACAGATGGAGAGTACACAAAGTACACAAGTACACAAAGAAGTATATTTAAGACCATTCCCTGCAGGATTGTGGTTTTAGACAAAGTAACTGGAAACAACCTAAATGTCCAGCAAGAGGGGATGGCCTAAATGCATCATGGTACATGCAGATAACAGTCTATTATGGAGCCACTGAAAAGAATGAGGAGGTGAAATTACTAGCTGAAAGAACAGAATTAGTCTGTATGAAACTACTAGTTTACTTATTAATGCACTGAATGGCTCAAAGAACACTCACATACTAGGTAACTGTGATTGCTTCCGGGGATAGGTTCTGTGGGCCTGGGATGAGAAGGGAGATTAACTCTTTACACTAAACCTGCTCTATTGTTTACATGCAATACTTATTCAAAGAAATGACTTTGAGTGTTTCATTAAGAAGGTAAGGGGCACCTGGGTGACTCAGTAGGTTAAGCGTCTGGCTTTGTTTCAGCTGAGGTCATGATCTTGGGGTCTTGGGATTGAACTCCACATCATGTTCCACACTCAATGGGGAATCTATTTGAAGATTCTCCCTCTCCCCCTGCCCTCCCCCTACGTGAATGTGCACTCTCTCTCTCTCACTCTTTTACTAAAGTAAGTTTAAAAATCTTAAAAAAAAAGGTAAGTAGATAATTCATAAAAGAAGAAATACCAAGAGTCAATAAATCATCAAAAGAGTTTAACCTCAAAGAAATACATGGCAAAACAGCAACAACAGAGCTTTCTCAATTCAAGAGAATCAATTATCTCTGTCTCCAGATTCTTAGGTAAATAGGTGCTAGTACTCAAATCCCAAGAAGTGATTTCTGCAAGGGGGTGGGGGGAGCCTGGCTCTCTCTAGAGCGGTGGTGATGCCTCGGCACCAAGAAGCTTGTATTTAAAATACCCACCTTGGCTCCACACCAGTCACAGAAGCAAGCTTCGCTGCGATTCCTGCGACCACACTTGGAGCAGGAAATGGTCTCCCCTTTCTGAGTGGGTGGAGGAGGGGTTTTCTCTCCACTGCGCATGCGCTGGGGAACACAATGGCATTTATCAATAGACAGATCAATACTATATTCTGCAATCTCCCTCTGAATGGGGGGGGAGCCCCCAAATTAATGCAAGCCCTGGAATAAGGTATTTTTGCCCCAAAGAGTAAAACTGTGATGAACTTCACCAATTAATAAATTCATACAAGGAAGACACATTCTGCAAGTTGATAAAACTGGTTCCTCACACATCTTGATATTCCTCAGTATCTTCAATACTGAAGGTAGCAAGCATACCATTGATTTACCATAACAATATTTATAAGAAAGAATGTAAGCAGAATGTCACAATTGAGGTTTATCTTCTTCCCTTTAGGGCTCTGGTTTCTGTTGGGAAATGTGAAATTATTTTCCACCCCTGACACATGAAAAGAATTATTGTGGGGCGCTTGGGTGGCTCAGTCGTTAGATGTCTGCCTTCGGCTTAGGTCATGATCCCAGAGTCTGGGATTGAGTCCCGCACCCGGCTCCCTGCTGTGGGGGGGACTGCTTCTCTGCCTCTCCCAGTCCCCCTGCTTGTGTTCCCTCTCTCGTTGTTTCTCTCTGTCAAATAAATAAATAAAATCTTTGAAAAAAAAAAAGGAATTATTTTATTTTGGGGAGAGACAATTGTTTCATGAGAATTCCTGAAACTTCATGAGGTAGGCCTGGATTAGAATCTTTGTTCCGGCTACTTTCTTACGGCCTAGGAAGAAATTTCCTCATCAGACAAATGAGGATGAGAGTATTCGTCATTGTTATGTGATCTCCTACTATGTGCAGGCAGGTAGTGCTGAGCACAGTCCCTCTAACCTCGCATCAAACCACAGGACAGACCTGTGAAGTGGGTGCCATTGTCACCTGTGTTTTACAGAGGTTGGAAACTGAGGCACAGAGAAGGTGAGACCCACGATTTGACCCCAGGCCATCTGATTATATCTATGACCTCATGCAACCTCTTCAATACAAGAGCCTCTCCACAGATCTGCAGGTGGTGTTCAGATGGCTCAGGGCAACTAAGTATGGAGGGATGCTTAGCACAGTGTCAGGCTCCATATTTCAGCTTCCCTCCTTTCTCTTGCTTTCCACTAGACCCTGATACTTTTTTTTTTTAAGATTTTATTAATTTATTTGAGAGAGAGAGAGAGAGAGTGAGAGACAGCATGAGAGGGGAGAAGGTCAGAGGGGGAAGCAGACTCCCCACGGAGCTGGGATCCCAATGCAGGAATCTATCCCTGGACCCCAGGATCATGACCTGAGCTGAAGGCAGTCACTTAACCAACGGAGCCACCCAGAAATCATAGACCCTGATTTCTTTAAGAGAAAGGACTACACTTCACACTTTTCTCCCACTAACACAGTACCCTGTACCTTGGCACATTAGAGTCATGCAAATGGTTACTGAATGAATGAATCAATCAATCAATGCTATAACAGAAATTCCACATATCCCACATACAATATTAAGAATGTGCACACTAGGGAAGACATTTTCAAAGGACCATTTTTTCCTCTAAGACTGATATTTTAGTCAACTTTATTTGCTTAGCTATATCCTGTTTCACTTCACAGTTTCGTTATTCTAAAACAGACATCTATCCAGAAAGACAGAACAAAGATCTCTGTTTGTAAATACTTAACCCTTACCCCATCTCTGTGAAAGAGTGAGACTCCTTGAGACAAATCAAGAGAGAAATGTTTTGCACCCTTTTGCTTCAGACTTAAATTTCAAAGGTATCCTCTTGCTACAACGGGGTTTTGATATAAAACTTGTTGACCTGGGTTTCTAAATAGAAAGCCTTCAGCTCTTTTATTTAAATGCATCTACTATTCAGGGCGCCTGGGTGGCTCAGTTGGTTAAGCATCTAACTCTAGATTTTGGATGAGGTCATGATCCCACTGCTGTGAGACTGAGCCCTGCATCTGGCTATGCGCACAGAGCATTCTTGAGATTCTTTCCCCCTTTCTTCTCCTTCCCCCTCCGCTCCTCCCCTTGTTTGTGCACACTCCCCCAAACTAAAACAAAAAACATGAAATCTTAAAAAAAAAAAATGCCTCTATTGTTCCGGTGGATTTTTTAAAACAACATTGCTTTATAGAAAGAAAAGGTATTTTATTCCATTCATATTAACGCCGTTAAACAAAGAAAAGACATAAGCTGTCAGACTGACTACACACATTGTTACTTCTTTGGCACTTCAATGGTATATACTCTTATTGTGACATCCAAACTCTGACATACCATTCAAAGAGAAATCAAATACAGAAAACAAATTCAATTTTGTAATTGTTCCTGAAACAGTTCTGCTGATAGGTGAGACCCAGAAATCACTACATCCCTGACAGGTAATAACATCAATTTCAGTTGCATGTACTCCTATTCCTTCACTATAAATACTCAGAATAGACTTGTAGAAAATCCAGAAGTGGGTACCCACCATGTTCTTGATTTCAAAAAACAGCATGGCACAGTCAGCAAAGACATAGGTAACCATGAATGAAATATGAGGGTGGTCTACTTCTCCACTGGCTGCCACCAGCCTTCCAGGCAAAGTTATCAAAGGAAATTGTAAGAAATTGCTGATTTTAGGGGCACCTGGGTGGCTCATTGGGTTAAAGCCTCTGCCTTTGGCTCAGGTCATGATCTCAGGGTCCTGGGCTCGAGCCCTACATCGGGCTCTCTGCTGGTCAGGGAGCCTGCTTCCTCCTCCTCTCTCTGCCTGGCTCTCTGCCTACTTGTGATCTCTCTGTCAAATAAAATAAATAAAATCTTAAAAAAAAAATTGCTGATTTTATTGAATCCCCCTGGAGTTAAGACTTTGAAAACAGTTTTGTATTGGTGAATATATAAAGTCCTCTCCACATTTAGAAATGTTGCTTTCCGCGCGTGTCTCTCTCCAACCTCCTACTTCTTCCCTCCTCTGCAGATTATATTTCTTCATTATTATCTTTTTTAAAATATTTTATTTGAGAGAGAGAAAGAGACTGTAAGAGAGAACAGGAGTGGGGAGGAGAGGGAGAAGCAGGCTCCCTGCTAAGCAGGGAGCCTGATTCAGGGCTCGATCCCAGGCGCCTGGGATCATGACCAGAGCTGAAGGTAGACACTTAACAGACGGAGCCACCCAGGTGCCCCTCTTCATTATTATTGACACTGGACTTTGAGCAGCCATCAAACAGAGGCCTGGCCCATGCTGTCAACTTACCTCCTGAGATGAAGGCAGGGCCCCCTCACAGGTGACACAGTATTTCAGGTGAGCTGGATTCCCTGTGCCACAGCTGCGGCAGACTACTTTCTCCTTGAAAACAAGGAACAAGAAACACATTTTTCTCTGAGCAAACAGTCGTGCAAAGAAATCATCAGGTAGTCTTTTCAATCAGCCAGATATGGACTTTATTTTAGCACCAAGACCCTGAAATTGGATTGGTTTAGGAATGATTATAACATAGTGTCAGGCAAATGAAAATCGTTTTAAAAGAAACAACCCAAAATGAACAAACAAACTGAAAACAGGTATTCATTTGGCCTCAGAAAGGCAAATAAAAAATTTTGCACTGATTATGTGTGAGTTTTTTACTTTCTTTTTCCCCCAGTGGAAAACATGATGGTAGGCTCTCCATCTCATGACTTGAACAATAAACAGAAAAGCCCAGAACTAGCAAAAACTTACCTATGTGTTTACAAGTCATCTTGTAAACAGCCTATAAGACTCCATGTTAATGAATTTAGGTTTACTCTGTAGTTTCTTACTCAGAAATGCAAAAACAAAAAGACTATCTTAGAAAATAAATGGTAAGTACAACTTTCCAAGTTAGGAAACTGAAGATAAGTAGAAATACAGAGAGGAAGGAAGGAAAGAAGGAAGGAAGGGAGGAAAAAATATTAAAATAGTCCAACTAGAGATCAGCTATTAAAGGTTTGCTAACACCTGTTCAGTCGGTGGACCTTCCTGCACTATCAGGATACTATCCCCTTAACTTATCAATGACTGGTGACACTCAAATATTCCTTTTTCCTCCAGTGCCTACATTTCCTAGGTGTCCTGAAACTGACCCCATGTGTTCTGAAGCTGTAGAGGCAACAACAACAATCAAAAGAAAGTCCAGGGACGCCTGGGTGGCTCATTTGGTTAAGCGGCTGCCTTTGGCTCGGGTCATGGTCCCAGCGTCCTGGGATCGAGTCCCGAATTGGGCTCCTTGCTCGGCGGGGAGCCTGCTTCTCTCTCTGCCTCTGCCCGCCACTCTGTCTGCCTGTGTTCACTCTCTTTGACAAATAAATGAGTAAAATCTTGGAAAAAAAAAAAAAAGTCCAAATCCCAGGACTGTAGTTCCGATGCCACTAGGTAGGCTATGAAGTCCCTGGTCTCTCTGAGCTGGTTAATTTCACTCTAGTAGAAGACTCCAAGTTCTTGCAACTCAAAGAACTCCTAAAGTGCAAACAGCCAACTGACTGCTATTCAAAATGGCAGAGAATCACAGACTTGCTCCTAGTGGATCCTGACATTCCCTGGTTCAGCATTCTTCAAAGTTGCTTAGTCTCTGTAGCATAATCTGTAATTGCCAGACCTTTTCTGTGAGATTTAAGGCTGTGGTCTTCCTGGAGACTCAGAAAAGATTTGGCGACTCTCAGATACTCATTGAGAGTGAATCAAATTTCCTGTCCCCGTGTTAAAAAAATACTGAGATCAAACAAAAATAATAAAAGCTGTTTGCTTCAGGAAATATTCTGGGAAGACTGAAAACTAATAAGGCTGCTTACTTATTTAGTCCAATAAGGATCCTCACACCGGCAGGTCCCACAATCCAAAATTAATATATTCCCATATCGTTAACAGTTCTGTGTGTGTGTGTGTGCGTGCGCGCGCACGCACACATGTGCATGCACACATGTGTAGTGAAAACACCTAAAATCTACTCTCAGCAAATTTCCACTATACAAAGATAGATATGTTAATTAGCTTGAATATAGTAATCACTTCACTATGTACATGTATATTAAAACATCATCACCTTAAATATATAAAATTTTTATTTATTTATTTTGAGAGAGAGAGTGAGTGGGGGTGGGGACAAGGAGTGAGAGGGAATCTTAAGGAGACTCCACATCCAGCACACAACCTGAAGTGGGGTACAATCTCACGACTCTGAGATCATGACCTGATCCAAAATCATGAGTCAGATGCTTAACTGACTGAGCCACCCAGTGGCTAAAATTTTTTACCTAAATAAATTATTAAAATTTTATCTAAATATCTAAAATTTTTATTTAAATAAACTATTTTTAAAACCAGCATATCATAACTTAGCCTGATCCAAACTAACTCGGCCCTATCCCAAGCCTGCCTTGCAAAACTCCCTTTAAAATTTTTTTTTTAACTAATAAACTTCATTTTTTTGGAGCGGTTTTAGGTTTATATCAAAACCGAGGAGGGGCGCCTGGGTGGCTCATTGGGTTAAGGCCTCTGTCTTCGGCTCAGGTCATGATCTCAGGGTCCTGGGATCAAGCCCCACATCGGGCTCTCTGCTCCGCAGGAAGCCTGCTTCCTCTTCTCTCTCTCTGCCTGCCTCTCTGCCTATTTGTGATCTCTGTCTGTCAAATAAATAAATAAAATCTTAAATACATAAATAAAAATAAATTAATTTTAAAAAAACTGAGCAGAAATTACAGGGAGTTCCCATATACTTACTCCCTGTTCCCACACATATACAACCTCCCCCACTGCTGATATCCCACACCAGGATGGTATACTCAGGATAACCAGTGAACCCACAGAGACAGATCATTATCACCCAAAGTCCATAACTGACCTTAGGGTTCATGCTTGTCAAACTCCCTTTTAAAAAAAAAAATCACCCAAGTGCAGCACTAAAACCCTATAAACACCCTCCCCTGCCTTCTCTCTTCTGAGATAATCAACACAGTCAAAGTGGCAGTCTACCTTCCTGTTTTAGGTCCAGTAAACATAGTCTTTTTGGTTAACAGGTATCTCTAATGGTTCTGTTGGTGACTTTTTGACACCATGTCACGGCTCACTTCCTTGAAGAGCAGTGACCATGACCCACAGATAGAAATGATTTTACGTCATAATCACTATACTCAAAGATGTCCATAGGGATGACTTGAGATTGAGGCCACTATCAGACTACCTTAAAGAAGATGCTAAATATCTGTGATGAGGACCTTTTTTTAAAAAAAGTCATTACCCTTCAGTGCCTGGGTGGCTCAGTCTGTTAAGCGTCTGCCTTTGGCTCAAGTTGTGATCCCAGGGTCCTGGGATTGAGCCCCAAAGTCTGGCTCTCTGCTCAGCAGGGAGTCTGCTTCTCTCTCTGCCCCCACCCACTTATGCTCTCTCTCTCTCAAATAAATAAACAAAATCTTTTTTAAAAAGTCAGTACCCTCATTTGCTACTTCACCCACAGCATTTGCAATGTCTAGTTGAATGGTTCTATGCAATTTAGCGGACCCAACTTAGTTATTGGGGTAACATTTTTCCTTACAAAGTAGTTGGGAGGCGAGAACAATTTTCTAATCTCCCAAATAATGAGATCTGACAAAATGAAGTGAGGAAAAATGTAGTAGGTCATTGCAAAGCTCATCTCCAAGTGGATTTTGTATGTTACCAAGCTAGTGGTTACACTAGCTTTAGCCCCAAATCATTGTGAGAGAGGCAGGGGTCTCATAAAGAGGTAATTGCCCCAGTCACATGAATCATCAGATCTTTTTCAGTAATGACTTCAAGAGGATCACAGCCCTAAGTTAACTGTATTCATTTTCCCCAAATCCATGTTCAAGGAACATATCTCTATGCATCTCTCTTAGTAATTATAGATCCTATTGGCAGGTAAAATTCTTGGGCAGCATGCCTTCCCAAAAATTGGAGTGGATTTTGTTTAGATACAAGTTTATCAATTGTTCACCAACTCCACCAGCTAAAGACATTTAACGACTTACATGTCACTTTCTATGTATTTTATTCATGGTTTTAGAGAATCATATTTCATTACCTTCAAGCGGAGGCTGGCCTGTGGCTGCAGCTGTAGGGTAAGAGAGGCTTCACACACCACACAGATGGGAGTGTTCATGGGCACCATGTTTCCACACTCTGCACATAAGCCCATCTACACAAAGAAAGAGGTTTGTCTTGGGATGCAAAAACTGAAGGTGTAAGTAGATCTTCAAATAAAAAATTTAATTTGCTTTTGGGGTGCCTGGGTGGCTCAGTCAATTAAGCATCTGCTTTCAGCTCTGGTCATGATCCCGGAGTCCAGGGATCGAGTCTGGCATTGGGCTCCCCAATAAGCCGGGAGTCTGCTTCTCTCCCTCCCTCGGCCCCTCCCCTTGCTTGTGCTCGCGCTCTCTCTTCCTCCCTCCCTCTCTCTCAAATAAACAAAATCTTAAAAAAAAAAAAATTTAATTTGCTTTGTAAAAAAAAAAAATCTTTAAAATAATTACCTATTCTTATTTTTGTATATTGTGAGTAAGAATATGTTCATTGTGGAAAATAGATGTATAAAAAAAAAAGGAAAAATATATCTTACAGCACAATGGAGTGTGGAAACCCACAAATCCCTCTCTCCAAAAATTAATTATAAAGTTGGATAAAACTGTCATTTCAGATTCAAAAAAACATTCCAGATTCTGAAAGTCACCAAAGATACACCGCATACTGAAAAAGTGGTGAATTACAGATAAGAACACTACAAGTCTATGTGGTTCCTGCTTAAAGTTCCCATCCTCCTTCAGCTCTGTCAGTGTGAGAGCTTCACTGGGGCAGGACAGGCTGTGAAAGCCAGTAGCTTCGTAGCTGCTGCTGGGCAGGGCTTGCTTAATTTGGAGCACTGTTAAGATGACAGTCTCAGTGGGAAGCAAACAGAGAGGGCCAGTGACTCTATAATTATGCCTGAAATCATTGTCCTGCTTGAGGCAACTAGCCAGGGATTTAACAGAAAGTTCCAGGAGGTTAAGTCAAATATAGGGAGCTTGATAAGCTCCTCACATATCTTTAGTTGACTGGAAGATATGCACATGTATAGCATAAACCAGAGTGGGCATAAGCCACTCACACACCTCTGGCTGATGGAGGCTACACATGGAGATGCAAAAGAGTTCAACATAAAGTAAAAGCTGAGGCAGACTTGAAAATAGCCTGAAGCTTGAATGTTCAGCCCAGTCCACACACAAATCCATTAGCAGAGAGTGGAAGCCTTATTGGACCAAGGTATTTGAGTACAACTTCTGTCCAATCTTCAGTTGAGCACTAAGCTATGCAGACCCAGGGTGTCCCCAGGCTTAAAAATAAAAACAAGAACAAAAAACCTGATATCAGTGGC
The DNA here is from genome assembly GCA_003697995.1 of Taxidea taxus jeffersonii. Taxonomy (NCBI): domain Eukaryota; kingdom Metazoa; phylum Chordata; class Mammalia; order Carnivora; family Mustelidae; genus Taxidea; species Taxidea taxus. Next base: position 73,233 of record ML108282.1, on the reverse strand, counting down.
CACACATTTCAGGGGAGGCAAACATGAGAAAAAAATTAATCCCAGTTTTTAACAATAAAAACATCAGGAAAAAAAAAAAGGAAAACAACACTATGAAAAAAAGTCAGGGTCTAGAGTTTTTACAATATATCATCTAAAATGTTCAGAATCAAAGAAAAAAATTATGAGGTATACGAAAAACAAGAAAGTGTGACCTATACTCAGGGAGAAAAAAAAAGTTGATATAGTATTCCCAAATGTTGGATTTACAAAGATTTCAAAACAGCTATTATAAAAATGTTCAAAGAACTCAAGGAAACCATGTTTGTTTGTTTGTTTGTTTTTTAAATATTTTATTTATTTCATTGTCAGAGAGAGAGAGAGAGAGAGAGAGAGCATAAGCATGGGGAGAAGCAGGCAGAGCAGGCAGAGGGAAAAGCAGGCTTCCCGCAGAGCAGAGAGCCCGATGTGGGGCTCGATCCCAGGACCTTGGGATCATGACCCGAGCCAAAAGCAGAGGCTTTAACCCACTGAGCCACCCAGGCGCACCCTGAATATCTTTTCTAACTACAAACTCATTAGTAGACTAATACCAATTATTATCTATAACAGTCAAATTTTTAACAGCCAAAATTTTTTAATTGATCCATTTATAGGTTAATAGCCAAAATTTTTAAATTGATCCATTTATAGGTTATACCAACAGCTACTTTGGACAGAATGATGTATCTTAAGGATACACAGACTTGTAATTAGTACTTCTCTCCATTTATTTCTAGGATAGAAATATTACTGTACCCAGGTTATAAACTGAATATCATGCAAGTAGGAAATAGATATTTATCTATGCACATATCACTGAAACAATAAGATTTCAGTGTCCTTTTCAGCCTGTGCTTCTTTAAGGCCACTGAAAGAAATGGAATGGCAAACAAGGTTTTCCATTCTTAAGTAAGAGACTGGACAATGAGAGATTAATCTGCCAGTAACTTTTTCAACAAGTATTCATATTTGTGGATCATGAATGCCAGGTACTACGCTACTGTGGCTACTAAAGATCAGATAAACCAATGAAAGAAGTTTTTGAAGATTCTGCTGCTCACCTGAGCTCCTTCTGGGGGTGGGAGGCGACAACCAAATATGGGTGGGACAGGAGAGCCACATTCTTGACAGAATCGAGCAAAGGGGTCAGATGGGCGGGGGGCCAGGCAGTGGGCACACCTACAATAAAATAGGTTCCTCATTGGCCATATTCTGATGGGTTCACATTAAGAAGTCAGGTGAAAATCTCCAAGTGTTCAAACATTTTAGAAAAACAAAAACAAAAACAAAGGGCAGACCACTCTCAAAGGCTATGGAACAAGGTCAACACAGGGGATGCTTCTCTGGTCATTCTATTACAAAGTGGCCTTCCACCTGGACCCACTGGTGCCCTTCACCTGGGCTGGCTTACCTTACTTCCTGACTGTGGCAGAAGTTTATCAGTAGCCTTTATCCCACTTCTGAGTCACCCTATCACTTTGGATTTGGCATGTGTGATGGTGAGCCTCAAGAATTCCAGCAAAGCCTAAATTAAGTGCAATTTTCTGACTTCCCACTGACCTCTGAGCTCAGCCTAAGTGACAGGTCTTGCCTGACACTCTGGAGAAGCACTCCTTGACCAAAGAAGATATACAAATGGCCAAGAAACACATGAAAAACATTCTCAAGATCACTTGTCATTAGGAATGCAAAGCAAAAACCTCAATGAAAATCCACTTTATATCTATTAGGATGACTATCAGAAAATAATAAGTATTGGTGGAGAAAGTGACACTCTTGTGCATTTCTGGTGGAAGGTAAAATGAGGCAGCTGTTGTGGGAAACAGTTTGGCAGTTCCTCAAAGTGTTGGACAAGAATTACTATAAAATCAAAATTCCCGCCTAGGTAAATACCCAAGAGAACTGAAATCAGGGACTCAGATACTTGGACACCAGTGTTCACAGCAGCGTTATTCACAATAGTCAAATGTGGTAACAACTCAAGTGTCCATCAACAGATGAGCAGAGAAACAAACTGTGGTATATACATAATGGAATATTTTTCATTTTTAATATGGAATGAGATTCTGATACATACTACAACATGAGAACTTTGAAAATATTATGCTAAGTGAAATAAATCAAACACAAAAGGACAAATACTGTCTAATTCTACTTATATAAGGTAACTAGAATAGGCAAATTCACAGAAACAGAAAGGAGAACAGAGGTCACCAGGGGCTGCAAGGATTAAGTAAAGGAGTTATTGTTAGTGGGAACTGAGTTCCATTTGGAATGACAAAAAAGTTCTGGAAATGGATGGCTGGTGATGGTTGCACAACACTGTGGATGTACTTAATGCTAGAGAATTGTACACTTAAAAATTGTTAAAATGGGGGACACCTGGGTGGCTCAGTTGGCTAAGTGGCTGCCTTCGGCTCAGGTCATGATCCCAGCGTCCTGGGATCGAGTCCCACATCGGTCTCCTTGCTTGGCAGGGAGCCTGCTTCTCCCTCTGCCTCTGCCTGCCACTCTGTCTGCCTGTGCTCGCTCTCTCTCTCTGACAAATAAATAAATAAAATCTTTTAAAAAAATTGTTAAAATGGTAGATTTTATTTATTTACCACAATAAAAGTATAAAGGGCCTCGGGGCGCCTGGGTGGCTCAGTGGGTTAAAGCCTCTGCCTTCGGCTCAGGTCATGATCTCAGGGTCCTGGGATCGAGTCCCGCATCGGGTTCTTTGCTCAGCAGGGAGCCTGCTTCCCTTCCTCTCTCTCTGCCTGCTTCTCTGCCTACTTGTAATCTCTATCAAATAAATAAATAAAATTTTTAAAAAAAAGTATAAAGGGCCTCAAAAATTGATTATATCAGGGACACCTGGGTGGCTCAGTGGGTTGGGCCGCTGCCTTCGGCTTGGGTCATGATCCCAGGGTCCTGGGATCGAGTCCCACGTCGGGCTCTCTGCTCGGTGGGGAGCCTGCTTCTCCCCTCCCCTCTCTGCCTGCCTGTCTGCCTACTTGTGTGATCTCTGTCAAATAAATAAATAAAAAATATTTTTAAAAAATTGATTATATCAAATAAAAGTAATAATGTAATAATGTATATGTATAATATGTTTAAACATAATAATGTATTATGGGGCTCATAGTATTTGTAGATGTGAAATGGGTGACCATAATAGCACTAAGGCTATAAGTATAGGATATAAGGTTCTCGTGCTTTATACAAGGTGGCATAATCCTATTTGAGGATAGGTTGTGATGAGTTAAAATATGTATTAGAAACCCTAAAGCAACCACTAAAAACAAAGTTACAGCTAATAAGCCAACAAAGCATATAAAATAAAATGGAATCATGAAACATACCCAATTAATCCAACAGATGGCAGAAAAAAAGAAAAGGCAACAAAGAACAGATAAGATGAACAGAAAACAAAAAGCATGATGGTTGATTTAAATTCAAACATATCAATCATCAGAATATACTCTTAACACACCAATTAAAATGTTTTTAAAGCAACTAGATGCTGCTTTTAAAAAACTTAAAGAAAAACAAATAGGTTAAAGTAAAAGGATGAAAAAAGTTAGATCATGCAAACACTAATCAGGAGAAAGCAGGAGTAGTTATGTTAATGTCAAACAAAATAGATTTTTTTTTCAGACAAAATAGATTTCTAAGCAAAGGGTATCACTAAGGTTAAAGAAGTAAAGGGGTCAACTCAGCAATAGGACATAAGAATCCAAAAGGTTTATACATGATAATAGAATTTAAAAGTACATGAAGCAAAATCTGATAGAAAGCAAGGATAAGTAGACAAATTCATAATTTGGTCACATAGATTTCTTAATCACTCATTAAGTAATAGAGTTAAACAATACCATCAACCAACTTAACCTAACTGACATTTACAGAATACTCACCCTAGCAAAATGCAAATTCTTTTCAAATGTACATGGAATATTCACCAATCAAATCATATATGTTCTCTGATCAAAAAAGGAATTAAATTTGAAATAAAGATCAGAGGATATAAGGAAAATCCCCAAATATTTAGAAATTTAATAAAATACTTTCAAATAACCCGTGGGTCAAAAAAGAAACAAGGACTGTTAGAGTTTACACTGAATTAAAATGAAAACACAAACAGGGGTACCTAGCTCAGTCAGTAGAGGGTGTGGCTCTTGATCTCAGGGTCATGAGTTCAAGCCCTACATTGGGCGTGGAGTCTACTTAAAAAAAAACAAACTAAAAATAAAAATGCAATGAATGAAAAGACAACATACCAACATTAGGGGCTAACACAGTACTCAGGGAAAAATGCAGAGTTCCAAATGTCTATATTCAAAAGAAGAAAGGCTTCAAATGAATGACTTCATCTTCCACATTAAAGAAATTAGAAAAAGAAGAAGAGGGGTGCCTGGATGGTGCAGTTGGTTGAGCAAACAGCTCTTGGTTTCAGCTCAGGTGCTGATCTCAGGGTCAGGAGATCGAGCGAGCTCTGTGTCCAGCTCCACACTCACTGTAAAGTCTGCATCAGATTCTCTCTCCCTCTGCCCCCTGCTCCTTTTCTCTCTAACAAATAAATAAATCTTAAAAAAAATAAAGAAAGAAAAGCAAATGAAACCAAAGTTTCACTAAAAAAAGAAACAGATAAACCTAAACAGAATATTTATTAAACAAATTTTATTTATTTATTAAAAGATTTTTATTTATTTATTTGACAGACAGATCACAAGCAGGCAGAAAGGCAGGCAGAGAGAGAGAGGAGGAAGCAGGCTTCCCTCGAAGCAGAGAGCCTGATGTAGGGCTCGATCCCAGGACCCTGGGATCATGACCTGAGCCGAAGGCAGAGGCTTTAACCCACTGAGCCATCCAGGTGCCCCTATTAAACAAATTTAATATGTAGTTTAAAATCTTCCTTAAAATTCTAGGCCCTAGTGCCTTTACTAGTGTACCTTACCAAACACCTAAGGAAAAATAATACCAATTCTACACAAACTCAGAAAATTAAAGGAGAGAGAATACTTCCCAACACATTTAGTATCATCCTGATACTAAAATCAGACAAAGATCTTTACTGTAAGGTGTGAAAACTACAGACCAATATCCTTCATGCACATATACACAAAAGTTCTTTATATTTTAGCAAATGAAAGTAAACATGACATAAAATAGATAATACTTCAAGTGAGACTTATCTCAGAAATGCATGGGTGATTTAAAACTTAAAAATCAGGGGCACCTGGGTGGCTCAGGTGGTTAAGCATCTGCCTTCAACTCAGGTCATGATCCCAGGGTCCTAGGATTGAGCCCTGCATTGGGCTCCCTGCTCAGTGGGGAGCCTGCTTCTCCCTCTCCCTCTGCCTGCTGCTCTGCCTACTTGTGTGTTCCCTGCCCACCCCCATCAAATAAATAAATAAATAAAATATTTTTTTGAAACTTGAAAATCAGGGGTGCCTGGGTGGCTCAGTCAGTTAAGCATCTGCCTCTGGCTTAGGTCATGATCCCAGCATTCTGGGATTAAGCCCCGCATCAGGCTCTACACTCAGCAGGGAGTCTGCTTCTCCCTCTTTCTCTGCCCTTTCTCCAGCTCAGGTTCTCCCTCTCACTCTCTCTCTCTATTTCAGATAGATAAATAAAATCTTTAAAAAAAAAAAAAAACTCTCAGCAAGCCAGTAATAGAAAGTTCCCTCAATCTGAAAGGTCAACAAAAAACCTCTAGCCAATATCATATTTAATGTTAAAAAATGGGGGTGCACCCCCACCCAATACCATTTCTTACCCTCTAACCCTACCTGGTTTTCTCCCTAGGTTCAGGAGTAAGGCAAAAATGTCCATTCTCATCACTTCTATTCTAAATTTACTGGAAGTTCTGGCCAAGACAACAAGTCAAGAAAAAAAAAAAAAAAGAAAAGGGATCTGCATATATGTTCTAGCTACAGAGAGCAAAGAGTTTTTGGCTTGCAGAGTTCCTTAGGGAGGGAAGAATATATGCATAGAGAATGTTGCCATCCAGGTGGCTTTAGGGTCCTGAGGAGTAGAGAAAGATGGAACTGGGGAGGTCTGGAAGGATCTAATTTGTGTATAGTTCCCTGTAGATAAATAACCAATCCCCCAACTTCTAGCCCCCAGGATGTAACAGCCGAATTAATACATAATTGATTGCACCATGATTAAGGCAGGTGCACCCCCACCCAATACCATTTCTTTTTTTTTTTTTAAGATTTTATTTATTTATTTGATAGACAGAGATCACACAAGCAGGCAGAGAGGCAGGCAGAGAGGGGAGGGGAGAAGCAGGCTCCCTGACGAGCAGAGAGCCCGACGCGGGACTCGATCCCAGGACGCTGGGATTATGACCCGAGCCGAAGGCAGCGGCTTAACCCACTGAGCCACCCAGGCGTCCCCCAATACCATTTCTTACCCTCTAACCCTACCTGGTTCTTTAACAAAGCATTGCTAATTCTAAGGATAATCTCTAGTTTATCACCCTTTTTTTTTTTTTAAAGATTTTTATTTATTTATTTGACAGAGATCACAAGCAGGCAGAGAGGCAGGCGGAGAGAGGGGAAGCAGGCTCCCAGCTGAGCAGAGAGCCGGACTTGGGGCTCAATCCCAGTACCCTGAGATCATGACCTGAGTCGAAGGGAGAGGCTTAACCCACTAAGCCACCCAGGTGCCTCTATCTTGCTTTTTAAAATTTTTAAATAAATCAGTTTATGCTGAAAGGAAGAAAGGAAGAAAGGAAGGAAGGAAGGATGGAAGGAAGGAAGGATCCACACAGAAAATGGAAGAAATAAAACAATTGCCTTTATTTGCAGGCGAGGGGCGCCTGGCTGCCACAGTCAGAAGAGCATGTGACTCTTGATCTCAGGGTCATGAATTTGAGCCCCATGTTGGGTGTAGAGGTTAAATAATAAACTTCTAAAAAAATAAAAAAATATTCACAGGTGTCCTGACCACCTATATAGATAATTCTATGGACTCTACCAAAAAAGCTAAAAGAATAAGTGAGTTGAGTAAGGTTCCAGGATATAAGAATACTACACAAAAATCCATTTAATATCCCAGCAATGAAAAATCAGAAATTTATATTTTAAAAGCAATACCATTATGACAGGATCAAAAAATAATGAAATACCTAGAAATCAATTTGACAAAAGATATGTAAAGCCTGAGCACTGAAAACTATACAACATTGCTGAAAGAAATTAAGGAAGACCTAAATAAATGATGATACCCCATTTTCCTGGACTGTAAAGACTCAAAATTGTTAATAACATCAGTCTGTCTTAAATTAATGTATCAACTAAATGCAATCCAAATCAAAACTCTAGCAGACATTTTGTAGATGTTGAGAACTTGATTTTAAAACTTGTTTGAAAATGCAAAGTATCGGGATGACTGGGTGGCTCAGACGGTTAGGTGGCTGCCTTTGGCTCAGGTCATGATTCCACTGTCCTGTGATGGAGTCCTGCATCCGGATCCTTGCTCAACGGGGAGTCTGCTTCTCCCTCTGCCCCTCCCCCTGTCTGTGTGCTGTCTCTCTCTCTGACAAATGGATAAATAAAATCTTAAAAAAAAATACAAAGTACCGAGAAGAGCCAAACTATTTTTATAAAAGAAGAACAAAGTTGGAGAATTTATAACACTTAGTTTTAAGACTTATTATAAGGGCATGGTAATCAAGAAATGTGGTAGTAAATAAATATAGACAAACATCAGTGGATCAGAATACGGAGTCCAGAAACAGAACCACAAAATCCCAAAAGTAATCAATAAGCAAAGGACAATCTTTTCAGCTAATGGCACTGGAATAATCTCACACCATATTTAAATATGGATCATAAGAGATAAAATTTTTAGGGGCGCCTGGGTGGCTCAGTGGGTTAAAGCCTCTGCCTTCGGCTCAGGTCATGATCCCAGGGTCCTGGGATCAAGCCCTGAATCAGGCTCTCTGCTCTCTGCTCTGCTCTCTGCTTCCCTTCCTCTCTCTGCCTGCCTCTCTGCCTACTTGTGGTCTCTGTTTGTCAAATAAATAAATAAAATCTTAAAAAAAAAAGAGAGAGATAAAATTTCTAGACGAAAACAGAGGAACATCTTGTGGTGGGATCTGTCTTGGGTTTGGGAAGGACTTCTTAAAATATGTCAAAATAAATATTAAGTATAAAAGAAAAATAGATACATTGCATTTCATCAAAAATAAAAACTTCATCTCTTCAAAAAAACTTTCTTAAGCAAATAAGAAGCCTAATTTGGGAGAAAATATTTACTAAACGTATATTAACAAAAGAGAACATGTACAACTCCATAATTAGGAGATATATTACTCAATTTTTAAAAAGGGCAAAATGTTTGAAAAGGCAACTTCCCAAAGAAGGTATATGGATGAAAAATAAATACTTTTAAAGATGCTCAAGATCATTAGTCACTAGGGAAATGCAAATGAAATGCATAAGCACCATCTGAAACATTACGGCCAAACATAAAAATTAAAGCATTGGTGAGGATGTTGAGAAAGTGGGATTCTCATATACTGCTGCTGGGAATGTAAAATGGTGCACCTCCTTTGGAAAAAAGTTCGGCAGTTTCTTAAAAAGGTTAAATGTACACCTATCATATGACCAAGGCATTTCACTCCAAGATGTACTTAAGGGAAATGAAACTATATGTGCACATCATGACGTGTATACAAATGTTCTTAGCTTTATCTGTAACAGCCCCAAACTGGAAACACCCCAGATGTCCATCAATAGACAGACTGTGATGTATCCATACAATGGGATACTACTCAACAATAAAGTGAAATGAACACTTGTTACATGCAGCAATGTGGGTGAATCTCAAAATAACTAGGAAAATGGAAGAAGCCTGGCAAAAAAGGGCACATAATGAATTATTCCATTTATGTATGGAATCAAATGCAAACTAAGCTACAGTGACAAGAAGTAGATCAATAATTGCCTAGGGATAGGGAGGGATTTCAAAAGGGTACAGTGCAAGAAACTTTTGGAGGTGATGGACTTTTCATTTTTTTGATTATGGTGATAGTTTCAAGGTTATATGCATGTCAGTTGCACTTTTTTTGCAAAATGAATTAAATTTTTTTTTTTACTTGAGTAGAGTTGATACACAATGTTATGTAACATAGTGGTTAGATTCCTTTCTTTCTTTCTTTTTTTTTTTTTTAGTGGTTAGATTCCTTTATATGCTATGCTTACCCAAGTATAGCTACCATCTATCACCATACAATGTTATTACCACTCACTATATTCCCTATGCTTTTATTCCTGTAACTTATTCATTCCATAACTGGAAATCTATTTCTCCTACTCCTCTTCCCCCGTTTTGCCCATCCCTCCAACCCCTTCCCCTCCAGCAACCATTAGTTTGTTCTCTGTATTTATAAATCTGGTTCTTCTGTTTGTTTATTCATTTGTCTTGTATTTTAGATTCTATATATGAGTGAAATAATATGGTATTTGTCTTTCTCAGTTTGACTTATTTCACTCAGCATAATATCCCCTAGGTCTATCTATGTTGTCACAAATGGCATGGTCTCATCCTTTTTTATGGCTGTGTAATATTCCACTATGTAAATATACCACATCTTCCCTATTCATTAGCCTACTGATGAACACCTAGATTGCTTCCATGTCTTGGCCATTGTACATAATGATCTGATATAAATAAGGGTCAATTGTACTTTTTAAATAAGTGCAGTTTTATTGTATACTTTTAAAATTTGTAAAAATTTAATGAAAGACAGTTGGGTGAGCAAACACCATTCTTTTTTTTTTTTTTTTTTTTAGCAAACACCATTCTTATGCCTCATCCTTAAATTTTCTTGACAATGCCTCAGTAGGATTGAAGAAATAGTAAAGAAAATGTGATACTTACTTGAGAAAGTCTGTCTCTCTTTGAATTCTCATGATCTCTGTGCTTGTCAAACTCTTCTGGCCAGTTATGTGTGCAAAACTAGGGAACTACAATAAAGGATACATATAAAATCATGGTAAAAGCTCTGGTACAGTAAAATTGCATTAAAATTTATTTTAATAACACATCCAGCACTCATCTTTTAAGAACCACGATGGGAGAGTCAGAAGTTAACGATTACCCCAGGACCCAACATTTAAAAAAATTAAGGTGCTATCACAGTTAGACATGTATATTTCATTAGAAACAAGAGTTTACAAGAAGAGATCCGAATCTATCATCAGACAGACCAGAGTTTAGAATTTAAAAACCTATGCTGCCCTCCATTTTTCTCAAAGATTACATCCCTGGGAAACTCAAAAATTCACCTAAAAGAACCTATGCAGAGAAAACATTTAACTTATTTTGATATATTTTTACTTGAGCATTCACTTTGTACCAGGCACTATGTTTGACACAGGGAGGGGACAAAGATAGATATTACATGGTCCCTACCCTTTAGGAGCTGAACCAGTGTATACACAAAATACTGAAACACTGTGGGTTCAGTGTCGTAATGCATTTGTATTGAGTCCCATGGGACTCTAGAGGACGAAATAATCACATTCACTTGCTTCAGGGAAGAAAGGCTTCCCAGGGTGCTAACACCTGAGCTGGGCCTGGGAGAATAAAAAAAAAAGTTGTCAAATGAACACAGGACAATGGGAATCAGAAGCAGAGGAAACCCATTTGCAAAGGCACAGTGATAGGGCAGTGCTTGGCCTATTCTGGGGCTCAGGGGTATGACATGATTTAGAAGTCTGAGTACATGCAGAAGGAACACAGAGGGGAGGAGCTATCACTTAGGAAGGGTCTGACACCTGCTAAAATGGTATTATGTAGTCATTATCTCCTTAACATTTCACAGTGATCTTATGAGGTGGGTAATATTATCTTCATTTAAAAATTTTTTGTGGGGCACCTGGGTGGCTCAGTCGTTAAGTGTCTGCCTTTGGTTCAGGTCATGATCCCAGGGATTGGGCTCCCTGCTCAGCGGGAGGCCTGTTTCTCCCTCTCCCGCTTCTCCTGCTTGTGTTCCCTCTCTGTGTCTCTCTCTGTCAAATAAATAAATAAAATCTTTTAAAAAATAATTTTTGTAATAGTTTCTTTTGATATAATTTTGAACTTACAGAAAAGTTGCAAGGAGAATACAAATAACTCCTGGATACTCAGCTTGACCAGTTTTTCATGTTAACATTTTGCTCGGTGCACCTTCCTTCTCTTTCTCTCTCTCTGTGTATGTGTGTCCCTGAATCATTTGAGAATGAACAGCAGTTACTTTGCCCTTCTGACCCTACATACTTCAGTGTGCACGTCCTAAGAACAATGATGTCCTCTTACATGACAATGCAATTATCAAAACCAGAAAATTTAATGGCTACACAATACTATTATCTAATCCCCAGATCTTTATTCAAATGTCATTGTTTGCACCAATGATGTCCTTCACACTATGTTTTTTTTCTTGGTCTAGGATCCAGTCCAGTGTCACGCTGTGCATTTAGTTGTCAAGTCTCTTTTGTCTCCTTTAATCTGAAATTGCTCCTCAGTCTATCTGCATCTTTCATGATCTTAATATGTTTGAAGAATAACGTATCATTTAATTTGCAGAATCTCCTTCAATTTGGTTTTGTCTGATGTTTCATCATGATTGGATTCACGTATGCATTTTGGCACAAATATGAGAAAAATGATATAGTGTCCATCTCAGTGCCTCATACCAAGAGGCACATATAAACCCCATTTTTACCTCCCTTGCCTTTGAAGACATGTCTAGCAAGAAGTTGCTGCAGCCAAGGTCAAAGACATTGCTGCCTATGTTCTCCTTTAGGATTTTCATGGATTCCTTTCTCAGATTTAGGTTTTGTTTCTTTTTAAAAGATTTTTATTTATTTATTTGACAGAGAGAGAGAGAGCACAAGCAGGGGGAGCAGCAGGCAGAGAAAGAAGCAGGCTCCCCACTGAGCAGGGAGCCTGATGTAGGACTTGATCCCAGGACTCTGGGATCATGACCTGAGCCAAAGGCAAATGCTTAACTGACTGAGCGACTCAGGCATCCCTCAGATTTAATCTGAGGTCTTTAATCCATTTTGAGTTTATCTTTGTATAAGGTGTAAGGAAATGGCCCAGTTTCATTTTTCTGCATGTGGCTGTCCAATTTTCCCAACACCATTTGTTGAAGGGACTGTCTTTTTTCCATTGGACATTCTTTCCTGCTTTGTTGAAGATTAGTTGACCATAGAGTTGAAGGTCTATTTCTGGGCTCTCTATTCTGTTCCATTGATCTATGTGTCTGTTTTTGTGCCAGTGCCATACTGTCTTGATGATGACAGCTTTGTAATAGAACTTGGAGTCCGGAATTATGATGCTACCAGCTTTGGTTTTCTTTTTTGACATTCCTTTGGCTATTTGGGGTCTTTTCTGATTCCAGACAAATTTTAGGATTATTTATTCCATCTCTTTGAAAAATATTGATAGTATTTTGATAGGAATTGCATTGAATGCATAGATTGCTTTGGGTAGCACAGACATTTTCACAATATTTGTTCTTGGACGGAGGTGGGTGCGGAGATGGGGTAACCGGGTGATGAGCATTAAGGAGGGCACGTGATGTAATGAGGAATGTAATATGCAACTGATGAATCACTAAATTCTGCCTCTGAAACTAAAAAAAATAATAATCATCATGATCCCCATTTCTGAGAGGAAGATGCTGAGGCTCAGAAACTTTGAGTCACTTGCTTGAAGTCACGTCAACAATATGTGAACTATCTCATGTACTCAGGCCTCTCTGACCCCAAAAGGGTCCTTGTCCACCACAATACCTCTGGGCTGAGCTTAGGACTCCAGAATTTATGCTTCAGGCAATGGGGAGCAGTCAGAGGTTCTAAGTTGCTTTTGTGTCAGATCCATCATGGCACAGACCAGATGTTGCAAAGTGGTGCTCTACTTGACCAAATCTGGACCGCCATTGAATTTCATTCGGCCCATATATATTGGTCCACACAGCATTTCAAAATCTGATTTAATTGTTAACATTTAAAATTAGATTATAGCACATAAAGATGCATATTTCTGGATTTTCTTGCAAAATCATGAGATGTGGCAACACTATGCCTGTAGGCCTTGTCAATAGTTGACTGGAGCTGAGTAGAGATAACTAACCCATTCAGTTGACAGAGGCATTCCATATTGCCAGAGAACCCCCGGCTCTTATGCCCTGAAACTAAAGCGTTGTGTCAGCTGTCATTTATGTTCAACCCAGGTTTTACATTTACTCTGCTGCATAGCCCCTAACTGTGCCTAAGGTCAGACACTTAGTTCAGAGACATCTTGTCTCCCTGGTGGTATTGTTGAAATGTTCTAATACCCAGATATGTTAATTCTGATTTGTTGACATACGCTTCAGACAGGATTGAGTTGGAATATTGATAAGAATCTCTTACCAAGAGGAATGAAAAGAGTGGAAGATATATGTTCTGCAGTCCTTTTCTGGCCCCCTTGGTCTTCTGACTTCTAGTCAAATTCCCCAAATGTGTCCCTATGTTCCTAGTTTTGGGGGATTCTAAATCTTGGAATATTTACATATTGTCTCATTTTATCTTAAACAACTCTTAAATGAGTAGGTGGGCAAGGTAATCCAAACATTCATACACAAAGAAAATCACTCTTTCTGGACACATTATAGATTTTTATGACCATGTGAGAATGTTTTCTGAAAATAGTTATGACTGCATTTTGTCATATACCATTCATTCTTCAAAATGGCATTTTTCTATCTCAAAACCAGTATTCTTATACTGGTTATACTACACTGGCTGCACTGGTGAGCACTGCTCACAGAAGTTGAACGCTCATCAGTCCATTTGGTAACCAGGGAATCATTCTTCCAGGAGACTAAGATGGGCAATCTTCTACTGCAGGGACGCGTGTCCTTTTGACTACTGAGATTTCCAGGAAGGCCTTACTAGATCTGTGGTCCTCTGGTATGGGCTTTGTGACTCACCAGGAAGTATATTCAGTGGGCTGACAGAAGAAGCCAGGAGGTTCCACTGAGATATACTACGGCACTAGAGACTGGAAATGAAGAAAAGGATTGGACTTTGGGAGAAGGATAGATGGTCTTCTAGGCCAGGGATACTCAGACTGAGGTGATCACCAAAATCTTTCAGGACTCCATCCCAGGATTATGGGATCAGATTATCTAAAAGGATTGCAGGAAGGTGTAGCTGGGAGGGCATATATATTTAAGTTCCCCCAGGTGATTCTGTGCAAGCAGGTTTGGGAGTCACTCTTTTTTAATACTTGGTGCTAAGTATGAGCAGCCTTGGGATCACAGGTAAAGAAGAAGCAGTGTGGCTGGATAGACAGTGTGATTCCAGGTACACTCTACTTAGGACTCTGAATTAGAGGAAGAGAGCAAGGGCTCCTGGGTTGCCCTTAGATGCCAAAGACTAAACTGAATTTTATAAATACTGAAAAATCAGAGTGCTAGAATAGTTGTAGTAGGCAACTAGTATAAGAGAATCTTTGTATTATACAGTAATTAAGTTATTGATATGGCTTTTATTTAGGTTGTAAATCACCTCCATCTTGTCAAATCCAATGGGAAAGTCCCAGTCCTTGTCTAATGTGAGTCCTTGGTGACATTTGACATAGATGTCTACGTCTTCTTGAAACTCTTTCTTCTTTTGGCTTCTGTGGCACCACTTTTTCCCTTCTTTGGCTTTCTTCCTACTTCTCAGGCTCTTCCTCCTCTGCTCAACCTCTAAGTCAAGGATTTTGTCTTGTGCCATCTGCTCTTCATCTTCTGTACACGGTCAGCAAGTTATCTCATTCAGATCCAAGCTTTAAATACCATCTATATATTGAATATTTCTAAATATGCATCTGTGGCCCTGACCTCTTCCCTGAGTTTGAACTTGCACATCCAATGGTCTACTTAAGACCTCCATCTGGACGAGTAGTGAGTCCCTTCACACCTGCTCCTCCCTGATCTTCCCCATCTCAGTTAATACCACCACCATCTCTAGATGTCCAGGCCAGAACCCAGAGTCAACTTTGGCTCCTCCCTGTCCCTTATTCCATCCATCTGATCCTTCAGCAAACCTGGTGGCTCTTCCTCCAAAACATATCTGGATTCCCATGCCTCCTACCACCACCACTTCTATAACCTTTGTACAAGCTACCATCATCTCTCCCTTGGAGCAAAAACCTTCTAAATGTTACTCCCCTCTTATTCCTCTACAGCTTAATCTCCATATTTTTAATGCAAATGATAAAAAATTTTTTTTAATTTTAAATGCAAATGATATCCTGTCTTACCTTCCAAATAGATTTTCTTGACAAGGAGAAGAAAATTCAAACTCCTTACTATAGGCCTCAAGATCCTAGCATCTGTGATTCTCAACCATGCCTG
>ML108282.1:43112-57436 GCA_003697995.1 Taxidea taxus jeffersonii | reverse complement strand
CCATTAGAATCAACTGTGGGTGAATTTTATTCATTTTTTTAAAAGATTTATGTATTTGTTTATTTGAGAGAGAGAGAGAGAGAGAGAGATTGTGCATGAGCTGGGGGGGAGGGGCAGAGGGAGAAGGAAAAGCAGGCTTCCTGCTGAGCAGGGAGCCTGATGCGTGACTCAACCCCAGGACCCTAGGATCATGACCTGAGCCAAAAGCAGATGCTTAAGCAGCTGACACTCAGGCATTCCCACTATTTTAAAATTTTTGGTTGATGACTTCCATGTTTATTATCTGCATTCCCCGCCCACCCCCCATAAAATGTAAGCTCCTGAGTACAGGGATTTTCTTGTCCAACACAATATTCCCCACACTGAAACAGTGCCTGGCACATGGTGAAAAGGCTAGGGGACACTGCCTTAAAAGGATTTCATGGGAAGATTAAAAATATAGGAGGTATTTAGTACCATGAAGATTTTCTTTAGAAGTTACCTGAGACTGGCGGGTGGGTGGTCTAGAACCTGATTCTTCATGGTGAGGTGGGATTTCCAGTGGACTCTCTGAGAAACGAAGATCCTTCCATGTTTTAGAGTCAGTTCTTACACCTACTTCAAGATCTATAATTATTAAAAAAATAATTCTGCGAACACTACAATTATATATGTAATCATGCAAATAGTCTTCATAGGTGGAAAACTTTTGAGGGACTACCGTCATCACATCTTTAACTAGATGGAGGAAGCTCCCACTCCATGAACTAGCACCGGGAAAGAAAAAAATTAGTCCAGACTGGGAAAAGAAAAATCTGCCCTGCTACATTCTACAACACTTCACATCAGGCTGAGAAAATAGATAAATCCAATGGCAGGGTGAGCAGGAACTCTCTTTCTCCCAAGGACACACAGGAGACGTAAAATGTCATAACAGCCCCCCTTCCCCTTTCTCTTACTTGTTCTCTAAAACCAGAGATTATCAGAAACCTTGCTGGTTAAAATCTTATCAGAAAGAATGAACCATCCTACTCTTGCCTGGAGGACATATGTCACTCTGACACAGAGCAGCAGCCTCAATTTCCAACCTTGGTGCAGAATATCAGAGAACTGTCCCTGAACACAACATTCCACATTTATTTTTGTAGTTTCCAAGGTGAACAAAGCCCTGGTTCCCTTTGCAATCCATATCTGATGGTGCCAGTTCACATGCAGCTCTGCTTTGCTTCAAGCCTGTCAAAACTTGGCTCTCACTTCAATTTCATCCAGACTCCACCTGTCCCCCAAGCCCTATAACCTTGTCTTTTCCTTTGTTTGGTGTGATGCCCCATACTTCTTCTGCCGTGTGGTCTCCCTCATTGCAACAAGTCAACCAATCTCACTTTGTTGGACTCCTTGATGATCTCTCTTTGTCTTAAGCTGTTAGCAAGGATAGCACTAAGATTATCTTACTTTTCTATTCCAGTATATCTTTTTTTTTTTTAATTTTTTAAACTTTTTTTTTTTTAATTTGACAGACAGAGATCACAAGTAGGCAGAGAGGCAGGCAGAGAGGAGGAAGCAGGCTCCCTACTGAGCAGAGAGCCCGATGCAGGGCTCGATCCCAGGACCCTGAGATCATGACCTGAGCCGAAGGCAGAGGCTTTAACCCACTGAGCCACCCAGGCGCCCCTCCAGTATTTCTTATTTCAGTCCTTCTACAGTCAAGAACATGAGCAATAATGGTTTAGTTTATTAAACCATTGGTTGGTTTAGAATATTAAACCTTATCTTCATCCTTCCATGTCATACCTGCAGACTTTCTAAGGTTAAGATTCCAATCCTGTTTATTTTCAGCATTCTTGTATTTCTTCCATAGTTTTGGTCCAACGAATCCATTTTTCAATTCCTAGGAATGATAACCCTATGTCAATCACTTGATTACATGTTGCATGTCATGTTGCATGTCATGTACATATCTTGCACATCAATCACTTGATTACACCCATTTGCAATGTGAAAATGAAAAGTTGCCAGGTAGAAACAATGTCATAGCATGCCCTTCTTACTCGAAAGGTTTTACAGTAGTTTTTACAAAATGACCTTTGTTTCACCTTACTCTGGAAACCCATGGCTTTGTATCTGGGCCGGTTGGCTGGCAGCATGTCTGGCTATTAGGCTCCACCATTTAAGCAGCCAAGGCCAGCAGCAGGACATGAAGGCAGGATGTTACAATCATTGGAATCTGGGGAATAAGAAAGGGATCACCAGATCCAGGAGGCAAATAAAAGGTGGGGGTCAGATCAAATAGGACTTAACCACACTACCTGCCCGTGCACAGTACTTATATTCTTTTCCATGGACTTTCTTCCCCCTGGACTCAGTCCCTTATGCCTGATTCAAGCCTGAGCATCTACTGAGGCAAATAAGCTCCGCTTCTACTGGATACCCCTGACCATGGTAGATCCCTGCCCCAATCATACTTGAGCCCCACATTTGGCCTGAACCCACTGTTCTGGTCCCATAGCCACCTCTCTGGGCTCTGGTCCATCCTGGGCCTGAAGGGATCCCCTCCCAGACTTCTGGTCATCCCCATCAAGACCTCCATGACTGAGACTTTTTGGTTGATTGCCTTACCATGAGCTAGCCCATCCTCTGGCCCTTGGATCTATCTCACTGGTGCCCAAAGCCCAGGGACTAAAGTTTGAAACACCCTTGTAGGTAAGTCTGCTTCATCCTCGGGAGAAGCAAGGCTTTGAGCTTTTCAGGGTTGAAGATTTCAGCATAATCAACAGCTATGGTCACAGAGGGTTTCTACTAGTCTGATGTATCTGTTCAACAAATACACACTCACTGCCCTCTCCAGCCCTCCTCTATGCAAGGCAATGAGTATGGCAGACATGTTCTCTTGGAACCTTGGAACTTGCTCTGCATGAGGAAGGTAAATGATGAGCAAAGTAATCACATATTCAAAGCACTATAAAAGAGAAGGTCCAAACACTAGGGGACAAACGCAGTGACAGAACACAGCATACACAATGTAGTTTGGCTGGAGGAATATACAGGGGAGTTACAAAATGAGAAAGGATGACTGAAGACAGAAACCGATCACTTTCTTCAATAGGTAAGTGGGGGTCACTGAAGACAATGGAGCATGGGCCATAATTCTGGGGAGGAATTTCTAATGTGCAGGACAGAACACATGCAGGATGGACTGACTAACAGGAGGGAAATCACTTCGTAGTGGTGGCTACTGACCGCAATTATAAGAACCTATGAGCACAGGAGACAAAATGAAAGAGAAGATGGAATCACTGAGAAAGAAAGGATGTGGTGACCATCTGAAAGTGTTACATCTACTTGCTTGCTTGGAAGAATCTTTGAGGACATTTCCAACATGGTTTTCTGAAGAGACTGTATTTGCTGGTTCGCAGCCCACGTGAAACACCTTTGTTACAATGCCACTCTGTCTGCAGTCCCTGAAAATAGAAAAAGTGTTACACAAAGTTTCCAAGAAAAGACAGCTGTCTTGAATAACCACACTGCCAGCCACACCACTTGATAAAGAACCAGGCCACTGGGTGCCTGAGTGGCTCAGTGGGTTAAAACCTCTGCCTTCGGGGACGCCTGGGTGGCTCAGTTGGTTAAGTGGCTGCCTTCAGCTCAGGTCATGATGCCAGCGTCCTGGGATCGAGTCCCACATCGGGCTCCTTGCTCGGCAGGGAGCCTGCTCCTCCCTCTGCTTCTGCCTGCCTCTCTGTCTGCCTGTGCTCGCTCTCTCTCTCTCTCTCTCTAACAAATAAATAAATAAAATCTTTAAAAAAAAAAACCTCTGCCTTCGGCTCAGGTCATGATCTCAGGGTCCTGGGATTGAGCCCCACATCAGGCTCTCTGCTCAGCAGGGAGCCTACTTCCCCTCTCTCTCTCTGCCTGCCTCTCTGCCTCCTTGTGATCTCTGTCTGTCAAATAAATAAATAAAATCTTAAAAAAAAAAAAAGAAGAACCAGGCCACTGCTATCTTCAACCCCCACCTCCCCACTCCACCTCACCCCCACCAGGCTCCTTGATTGGTTTCCATAAATTACCATTTGGGCCCTTTGTTTGTTTGTTTGTTTGTTTTTGTCTTCCTAAGCTTCAAATTCCTGCTCTTAAGTCTTAAATTAACCAATAAAGAGTGAGACCAAGAGACCCTATGCCCCCACCCTCAACCCCAATAAAAGCAGCACCCCAGGCCCATATACTCTCTCTACTGGTGACCTTGCTGTGTGGCCTCAGGTATGCTACATAATTTCCAGGACTTGTAAGTAATGAACCTTGTCTCTAAGAGTTTCCTGATGGTTCCTGCTGAGGATGTCTTACAGCCATGATAAGAATCACAAGGGCCAGTCCAGCCACAACACTGGTTACTGATGGGCCGAGGCCAGCCCACAACAGTCTTCATGTGGACATGTTTTCATTTCTCTTGAATAGATATACAGGAGTGGAATTGCTGGGTCAAGTGTATCTCTAACTTTCTAGAAACTGCTAAACTGTGGTTGTTCCATTTTATATTCCCACCAGTATTATTTGAAGGTTCCAGTTTCTCCACATACTCATCAACATTTGATATTGTCAGCCTTTTTTGGTCACCAGTACTCTTGATTATGTTCTCTGTAGGCATTTGCTTCTGCTGTGTCCCTAGAAAATTGGGACATAGGCTTGGCTGTTGTAACACAGAATCAAAATAATAGTGGCTTAAACTAGAGAGAATCAACAGGTAATCAGCTCAGAGCTGGTACAGAGGTGCCATGGTGATGGGTGCATGATGTCAAGTTTCTTCCTTACTGCTCCATCTCTAGGACCTTAACTTGTCTTCATGACCCAACATAACTGACCACATCCACATTCCAGCTAACAGGAAGCAGGGCCCACCTCTTCCCTTTAAGGGCACAATCTAGAAGCTGCACACACGTTTCACATACTTCTCACTGGCCACACCTGGCTCTTGCCAGTTGTAAGGAGGATTGGGAAATATCTTTCTTCCAGGCAATCATGTGTCCAGCTAAAAATCATGGGTTCTGTTATTCTAGAAGAAGGGAAACACAGATAGTGGGGGACAGCCAACAGCCTCCAATGATTATCATGACCATGAATCAAATTTAACATTTTTAACTCTCATGCCCACTAATTTGTGTTGAAAGCTCACAGCTGGAACACAGGTGATTCTGTGTGAATTCTATTCTGCTCAGGCACTTAACTCTTTTTCCATTTCCATTCTCTTCTTTCCTTTGTGTTCTCTGTCTGCTTTGCTCTTGCTGATTTTCATATTGGTCTCTGATACATTTCACGTTTCATTAGCCTTTCTTTTGCAATTTCTCAGATCTCTTACTTAACCAGTTTTTTAATATTTCTTAAAAATTTTGGGGGGCACCTGGGTGGCTCAGTGGGTTAAGCCGCTGCCTTCGGCTCGGGTCATGATCCCGGCATCCTGGGATCGAGTCGCGCATCAGGCTCTCTGCTCGGCAGGGAGCCTGCGTCTCCCCTCCCTCTCTGCCTGCCTCTCTGCCTACTTGTGTGATCTCTGTCTATCAAATAAATAAATCAAATCTTTAAAAAATCTTTTTGGAAGCTTTAAGTAAAAAAGTGCCCCCAAATGCTTTAGATTCTTTGATCAAGTAAATATTTATAAATGCATAAACATCAATTACAAAACAGTTGAGAAATATTTAACATTAAGCAATAAAGAAGTTTCAAGCTACATTTCTAGGAGAAAAAATGATCAGAAATACACAATGCATCTCAATGGCACTGTCTATGAGTGTGTAACAATATTTAAACTGCATGTTCACTGGTTGGAGTGATTTACGGGTGGGTAACCTTTGGGGAAGCACGTTTTTTGCTTTCCTTTGTTTTGTTCAGTTTTACACTTATAGAAATCTGGCTGCAGATACAGAAGATCTTTTAGATGAGATGATTATTTAACTCATTCACCTCAACATCCATCTCACCTAAATGTTCATCTTTGGTCCCAGGTCTGCCATCCAAGATACAACTGTGTTCCTTGCTAGCACACTTCCCGGACACCACAGATATCTCCATCCAGGGATCCTTCAAATCCTGGATAATCATGGGGTTCCCTGAAATGTGCGCTTCTAGCCCCACCATCACACTGAGCAGAAGCCTGACTCCTATCCATTTGCTCTATTCCTGGAAGGTACAGGCTGTCTCCCCCACCATAGCTGGTCCCTTCCACGGGGACACAGCAAAGGCTCTCACCTGTGGACCTGTTTCCTCTATGAGGAGCCCAGAAACTAGCTTCAACTGCCTGCTAAGTAGAAGGATTTCCTGATTGTGATATCAAAAAAGGTTTAAGTTTGGGGTTGGAGCTAGAAATCATACTCTGCCCAAATCTCATTTAAATACACAGAAATTTTGCTAGGATTGATATCAGAGGCCTTAAATATGTATCTTTAGGAATAGCAATATAAGGTGCATTTGACATAAAAAAAAATTATGTGTAGCTCTATCCCCACAAGATTACTATCCTCTCAATAAAATAGTAGAATTACTTGGATGACTGTAAGAGTTAAGAAGCTGGATCTGTAAGAATTCTGCAACTGAGAATTACTAGAATTTTAGGCTAGATAATACTTTGCTGTGGAAGCTGTCCAGGGCATAAGATGTTTAGCAACATCCTTGACCTCCACCCAGCAGATGCTACTAGCATACTCCCACTTCCAGATGTGACCAAAAATGTTTCCACGCATGACCAAATGTCTCCTTTGGGGCAAAATTATGCCCAACTGAGAACCTCTGGTTTAGGAACATGAAGGGATTAAATAGAACCCACTTACTCAGGCAGGCATTGGTTTTTCAAATACGAGGCATGCCCTTTGAGTTGAGTCACACAACAGCAACCTGTTAGCCCCTTTGTTAGGAATGTGAATAACAACAAACTACAATAATAACAGCTACTACATGTGCAATGCCAAGTGTATCCAGTGTATTACCTCTGATTTTCACAACGGCTGCCAACTAAGTTTTACTAAACTCATTTAATGAATGAGACAACTTAGAATCAAAACTTATTCCAGTTAGTAAGTTCCTCTTATTCAAAGAGGAGCAAGAGAACTGGGATTAAAGTCCAGATCTGAAGGTCAACAAACTCCATCCTCTGCTTGACACTCCAAACTACCCCTCTCAAGGCAGTACTCTTCTTGTCTTTGTTGCTGCTTATGGAGATGACATCTGGATCTTTCCTCCATATGTTATATATGGCTGCAGATGGATGCCCATGAGATGCCCTGCTAACCTGCCAATCAGTTTACTTCATTAACCATTGTTGTAAAACTGTTAAGTTCCCCATGAAAGAAAACGATTGTTCTCAGGGGACTCTGACTCCCCCAACTATCTACCTTCAGTTTGAGACAGCTTTTACCTCAGCCCAGCTCAATTTATCTTGACCACCATATAAGGTAATTGACAAAGAAGGGAGAACCACACAAGTTCATTGTCAAAACACTATAAAATGATGATATCAAAGACAGGAAGTTCCTGAACAGAAAGGTGGCTTCTTTTTTTTTTTAAAGATTTTATTTATTTATTTGACAGAGAGAGACGCAGTGAGAGAGGGAACATAATCGGGGGGACTAGGAGAGGGAAAGCAGGCTTCCGGCCAAGCAGGGAGCCCGATGTGGGGCTTGATCCCAAGATCCTGGGATCATGACCTGAGCCAAAGGCAGACGCTCAACGATTGAGCCACCCAGCGCCCCAGAAGGGTGGCTTTTAAATAAACAAGACAGATGTCAGAAAGTTTACAGACCCTGGACTGGACCATCCATATGGACCATCAAAACCCAACACCCGGGGTGCTTGGGTGTCTTCGTTGGTTAAGCATCTGACTCTAAATCTCAGTCTTGACCTCAAAGTTGTGAGTTCAAGCCCCGCACTGGGCTCCATGCTGGGTGTGGAGCCTACTTAAACAAAACAAGATAAAACAAAACAACCTCAACACCCACTCCCGCTTGCTGAAATGTTCCCAAGTTTCCCAACCCTCCCGTTCGTCTGTGTTCTTTACTGACCATGCTCTATGTGAAAATTCATGTACATATATTTGGACCCATGAAAGCACACATATGAGTGTCCTTATTCCTTTTCATTCATTCTAGGATATCATATTTTAATAAAAATATATTTCCCAAAAAGTGGTATTGGCCAAATCTCTCTAAATGGAAACATCTTTTTTTTCCCCATTAATGTGTCAGTTGCCACTCTTGATTGCATATTAGAATTATCAGGAAATATGGGTGGCTTAGTGGGTTAAGCCTCTGCCTTCGTTCGGCTCAGGTCATGATCTCAGGGTCCTGGGATCAAGCCCCTCATCGGGCTCTCTGCTCCAAGGGAAGCCTGCTTCCCCCCCCCCCACCCCGCCTGCCTCTCTGCCTACTTGTGATCTTTCTCTCTCTGTGTTAAATAAATAAATAAGATCTTTAAAAAAAAATACTGATGCCTGGGTCCCACCCCCAGACATTGTTATTTAGTTGGTCTGGAATGTATGACCTGGGCATGGAGATTCTGCAAAGCTCCCTGGGTGATTCTGATAGGGACCTGTGGTAGAATGTTACAATCACAGTCCCTGAGGCCATTATGTCTTCTCTCTGCACCCCCTGGTGCCCTTGTGCCCTTGCAGAATCCCCTTACACATTGACCTTGGGGGTTGCCATGTGACTTGCTTTGGCCAATGAAACATTAACAAATATGACACAAGCAGAGACTAGAAAAAACATCTGTGTATCCAGGCTTGCCCTTTCTCTTACAGCTTTTGGAAATGAATGAAAAAACTCAGGTGACCCAGCTGGAGACCCAAGGCTCAGCCAACCACCAGCACCAACCACCAGAAAAGTTAACTCAAGCTTTCTTAGACTCGCCAGCTCAAGGTGAGCCAAAAAAATGTAGCCAGGTCAGGGACCCCAGGAAAAACTAGGAGAGCAAGTGCCCAGCCGAATGTATACCAAAATGCTGACCCACAGAATAATGAGCAAATGAATGATTGTTCAAACTTTTAAGACATTAAATGTCAGGGTGGTTGGTTATACAGCAATAGCCAACTGATTCAGGAGCCAAGGTTGAGAAGCACTGGTTATGTGATAATTTTGGAGACTCTTTATTATTTATGTTTATCACAAAAGCGGAGTTCACTGTTAAATTTTGGAAGCTACAAAAATTATCAACACAAACAACGCAAACCATGACTGAACCACCAGAGGCAATGAAATGCTAAAGTTGGGCTTGTTTGTTGTTTTGTTTCCAAATCATTTAATCATGAGAACCAAACTAAAATCAGATAGAGAGATAAACCACAAGAGACCCTTAATCATAGGAAGCAAAGTGAGGGTTGCTGGAGGGGAGGAGGATGGAGGGACAGGGTAACTGTGTGAGGGGCATTATGGAGGGCATGTGATGTAATGAGCACTGGGTATTATACAGGACTGATGAATCACTGAACTCTACCTCTGAAACTAATAATACACTATATGTTAATTAATTAAATTTAAATTAAAAAAATTTTTTTAAAAGGAAAGCTTATAATAGCAAAGAATAACATGTCAGTACCTTTTGCAAACTGAGCTAGGGCAGAAAGAGACTGGGGGGCTGCCCCTCAACCTGACCCCTTTGAAACAAAGACATCCACAATGTCCCTGGCCATCTGGCTCAGGGAAGAAGACAGCTGGCTCCATGCAATGAGCACTCTTTACCCACCACTCACTCACTCCTGGACGCCTCCGGTAGTGCAGTTCTTCAGTTCTCTCCTGACACATTTTGAAGATTCTTTTTTTTTTTTTTTAAGATTTTATTTATTTACTTGTCAGATAGAGAGCACAGGAGCAAGCACAGGCAGAGGCAGAGGGAGAAGTAGGCTCACCGCTGAGCAAGGAGGCCGATGTGGGACTGGATCCCAGGATGCTGGGATCATGACCTGAGCTGAAGGCAGCCGCTTAACCAACTGAGCCACCCAGGCGTCCCACATTTTGAAGATTCTTTAAAAAAAACTTTATTTAACAGAGGTGGAGAGAGTGGGAGAGCACAAGTAGGGGGAGCAGCAGGCAGAGGGAGAGGGAGAAGCAGGCTCCCTGCCCAGCAAGGAGCCCAACAGAGCTAGATCCCAGGACCCTGGGATCATGACCTGCGCCTAAGGGAGATGCTTAATGGACTGAGCCACCCAGGTGCCCATCCCGACACGTTATTAAACAATGTCAAAATACTATAGTGCACTCATATATCCTAACTTGTTTTCACCTGAATAATAAATATTTCCCCAAATCATTCAAAATTTCATGACCATAATTTTTCCTCTTAATATACTAGTGGCCTTTAATTGTTAACACTCTCATTTCAAAGCCTTTTCTCCTCATTAAGAAATGAATTACTGTAAGTACCTAGAAAAGGGCTTGAATGAAGCAGTATAATTTCCATAAAGAAAACTTACTGCATTTAAATTCACTTAAATTTAAATTCATTTAAATGCATACAAGCACAAATCATTCTGTCTTGAAGACAGAAAAAAAATTTTACATAAATACTTTCCCTGAGCTGAGCATACCTGAACTACTAAGAGTGCTTTCAGAACAGACACTAAGTGGGTAAAGAGCAAGATGGTGAGAGGCATAAAGAGTGACCTTATTTTAGATGCTTTTGAAAGCTTTGTTAACTCCTACAAATTACATAGTTAGTAATTATTACTTCATTTTATTACTACCTGTAAATTATAAAAAGGCCTGCCTTACAGCATTAGGCACCTAAGTATTTTGTTAATTTTTCATAATTGAGATGATTGTTTCGACAGAAGTGGTTTGACAAGTGAAAGCCGATTTTTTCTAGTCTTCAAAAAAGAATGATAATGTGTATTAGCATTTTTGTTTGTTTCATTTTTATTTTTCTTGTACCCCTGGGGCTAATAATACATTAAATACATTATATGTTAATTAAAAAAAAATTTTTTCTAATTCTCCTCAAAAGCTATGCAGTAGCTCAGCCACTAGAGGCAGCCTGGAGAGACACCTCGCCCCCGCCCACCTTTTTTTTTTTTTTTTTTTTTCCCCTAAGTGCCTGCTCAAAGCCAGGTTTTGGTTTGGGGCTTGAAAGTTCAAAAAATGTGGCTAAACCTGTCTTGCTGTGCGGAATAATTCCTCTATCTCGGATACACAGACATGCAAAGCACTTGAGTCTTTTTCTCCACAACACACAGTTTCCAAATTGAGTGGTGTCTCTATATTTGAAAACTCTAAAAAAAAAATTTTTTTTTTTCAAATTTAAAAAAACCTCTCTGCTGGCTAACTGAACATAATTAAAAAAAAATAATAATTTTTTAAAAAAGAGTCTCTGATGGGGCGCCTGGGTGGGCTCAGTGGGTTAAAGCCTCTGCCTTCAGCTGGGGCCATGATCCCAGGGTCCTAGAATCGAGCCCTGCATCGGGTTCTCTGCTCGGCGGGGAGCCTGCTTCCTCCTCTCTCTCTGCCTGCCTCTCTGCCTAATTGTGATCTCTGTCTGTCAAATAAATAAATAAAATCTTTAAGAAAAAAAAAGAGTCTCTGAGACTATGTCTCTGTCAAATAAATAAATAAAATCTTCAAAAAAAATTTTTTTTAAAAGAAAGAACAAAGCAACAAAGGAGCTAATGTCCAACAAATTAAAATGACAGTAGCCATAAAGGCCAATTAAGTGAATGCAAAATATAACAGAGAATGATGGTAGTGATTGAAGGCCATGTCCTGTGGAATAAAAGGACCATCCACTAAAAACGGTATTTTTTTCACAGCCAGATGAATCACTTCAAAGGTCCCAATCCCTGAAAAAGCTCTTCCTTACCAAATTCCCAAGGTGCCATTCAAAAGAAAACCAGTCTTTATATACATAAGACCTCATCAAGCTGTACTCTTGTGATTTGTGTACTTTACCGTATAACTTGGTAAAAGACAAACAAAACCCTAAAGTTATAGATATATGTTGAAATTAAAATAACTTCGTCTTGAGTGCCCTTCTAATACTGCACTTGTTCTCACAGGAAGAAATAAATAAAATCAAAACGTAATGTCATTATATTACCAATAATTTTCATCACCATGTGCTTAACTTACTTAGAGACTGCAACAGCTTTAACTTGTATTTTTCCATCAGGCAGAGTAATAGGCTTCATATACTTATATGTATTATTTTCACCATAACCAATTCTCTTTAGAAATTCAGGTTTGCTGCCATCCAGGGTATAATATATGTTGACATCAGGGGTGTCTGAAAAACCCAAACAGGTCATTGTAATTCACACTAAAGTAGCACAGTCTCAGAATAATGTTTGTGGGTCAGTTAATTAATGAGATTTTTTAATATATCATAAGAATGAATAACAGTAACTAGCAATAAGTGAGTTCTTTCTCTGTGCCAGGCACTGTGTCTTATATGAATTAGCTCCCTGCATGTGTACAATCCTATGTGACAGGTCCCATTTTATACCCACGGTATAGATGAGGAAACTGAATCCCAGAGAGGTTAAGGAGGTTGCTTGGTAACAGTAGAGTTGTAGTTTCACTTTGGCTATGGATCCAGAGCCCATGCTCTTGAACCACCATGCTACTGTGCCACTCCAATAAGGCACTGATGCAAAAAGAGCAGGGCTCAGTTTTAAGACTACAATACCCATTTAGAAAGCAAAAGCTAATTTTTTTTTTATTTTTTGAGCACTGCTTCAGAAATGCTATTATTGGGGCGCTTGGGTGTCTCAATCGGTTAAGCCTCTAACTCTTGACCTTGGCTTAGGTCTTGATCTCAGGGTTGTGAGTTGAGCCTACTTAAATGCTTTTTAGGGGTGCCTGGGTGGCTCAGTGGGTTAAGCCTCTACCTTCAGCTCAGGTCATGACCCAGGGTCCTGGGATTGAGCCCCCCATGGAGCTCTCTGCTCAGCAGGGAGCCTGCTTCCCCCTCTCTCTGCCTACTTGTGATGTCTCTCTGTCAAATAAATTTAAAAAAAATCTTAAAAAAATGTTTTTTAAAAAGAAATGTTTTTATTATATTTATTTGGACCTGGTAAATAATTCCCACACTTCTTGGAAAAATTTAAAAGGTAATAAACTCATATAATTCAAGGTTCAAGAGGTCAGAAAAGTTTGCTAAGAGAGGAGATCTTAAAAGTTCTCATCAGGGGCGCCTGGGTGGCTCAGTGGGTTAAAGCCTCTGCCTTCGGCTCAGGTCATGATCCCAGGGTCCTGGGATCGAGCCCCACATCAGGCTCTCTGCTTGGCGGGGAGCCTGCTTCCCTTCCTCTCTCTCTCTGCCTGCCTCTCTGCCTGCTTGTGATCTCTCTGTGTCAAATAAATAAATAAAATCTTTAAAAAAAAAAAAAGTTCTCATCAAAAGGGACACCTGGGTGGCTCAGTTGGTTAGGCAGCTGCCTTTGGCTCAGGTCATGATCCCAGCATCCTGGGATCGAGTCCCACATCAGGCTCCTTGCTCCGCAGGGAGCCTGCTTCTCCCTCTGCCTCTGCCTGCCTCTCTGTCTGCCTGTGCTCGCTCTCTCTCTCTCTAACAAATAAATAAATAAAATATTTTAAAAAAAAAGTTCTCATCAAAAGAAAAAGAACTAACTATTGGTGATAGACAGCAGCTACATTAATTGTGGGGATGACTTTGCAATACATATAAATAGCAAATCATTACGTTGTACATATGAAACTAACATAAAGTTATACACTAATTATATCTCAATTTTTTTTAGAGTCAAAAAAGAATATACAATTAAAACCCTCTCCCACCCCTGACATCAATCAGATGGCCAAAAGCAATCAGTGGTGTCTTGAGTATCCTCCCAAAAATATTTTATTTCCATACAAGCATGTTATATTCTTATTTTCTCCTCTCTTTTAATAGAAATGTTGACATAACATATCCTGTTCCACATACATCTTTTTTCATTGAACAGTATTACCTTGGCCCCCGTACTATACTGCTATACAGGGTGTCCTCACTCTTTGTTATGTCTGTATTGGGTTCTGTCCTTAGACAAATAAACCAATATTTAACCAATCCCCTACAGATGAATATTTAGGCTCTTTTTCTTTGTCTTTCTTCTTTTTTTCTTTTGCCCTCAGAAGCACTACAGTGAATATCTTTGCATAAAGTTCTTTTAATACCTGCAAAATATGTAGAACTAGTATTGCTCAGTCAAAAGATATGTGCATTTGTAATTTTAGCTTATAGGGTCAAACTTCCCTTCATGAACACTGAAACAATTTACACTGTTACCAGCAACTCATGAAAGTGCCTGTCCACCCATATTCAACCCTATAATGTTTTATTAATTCTTCTCTTATTTTTGCCATCTCCTAGGTATAAAAAAA
>ML108282.1:0-42712 GCA_003697995.1 Taxidea taxus jeffersonii | reverse complement strand
CCCAAAAAACCTCATAGTTTTAACTCACATTTCTTACATTTTTGAGTAAGATTCATTCATTCAGTCAACAACTATTAATCAAGTACCTATTCTGTGCCATTGTTCCAGGCACTGGGCAATATGCCAGTGGCCAAAGACCCAGCTCTCAGGGAGCCTCTATTTTAGGAAGGACATACAAACAGGAAACAAAACAAATAGGTACATATGTGATATCAAGTGGTGACCAAATACCATGGAGTAAATAAAGCAGGGAATAAGGTCTGTTCAGCAAGTAGGTAAAGGGATGCCTAGGCATATATTTCCCTGTGTTTAAAAGACATTTATATTTCCTTTTCTATAAAATATCCTTTCACATCTTTTGCCCACTTTTCTATTGGGTTACTATTCTTCTTGTTACTGAACTGTAGAACCTATTTATTTATCTACCTATTTATTTATTTAAAAGATTTTATTTATTTATTTGAGAGAGAATGGGTGCACACACGAGTTGGGGAAGGGGCAGAGGGAGAGGAGCAGGAGACTTCTGACTGAGCACGGGCCCTTCACTGGGCTCCATCCCAGGAAACCAAAGATTATGACCTAAGCCAAAGTTAGGCACTCAACCTACTGAGCCACCCAGGTGCCTGGAACTTCTTTATTTAGTAAACATTTTAAATATTAGGGAATTTAGATACTCTATCATTCGTATCATCATTTGTCAGTAATAACCCACCTTCTCCCAAGAGTTATGGACACACTTATTAAAATTTGTATTCTGATTTGAGAATTTTTTTAAAAGATTTTATTTATTTATTTGACAGAGAAAGAGAAAGCACAAGCAAGGGGAGCTGCAGGCAGACGGGGAGGGAAAAGCAGGCTCCCTGCTGAGCAAGGAGCCTGATGCGGGGCTCAATTCCAGGACCCAGGGATCATGACCGGCTTGAGCCAAAAGCAGACACCCAACTGGCTGAGCTAAGCAGGCGCACCTGGTTTGAGAATTTTTAAAAATAATATTAGCTTTTAAGATAAAGGGAGATATAGTATATTATATTCTTAGTTGGAATTTGTCTAGGAAGCATAGGGTCACCAGAAATACAGATAAATAGATTTTATACATTAACTATCAAAATATATAATTGGAATTTCAAAGTCTTTTTAAACAAGTGTTTGTGCATATGTATTACCTATAAGACTTTCCTGAGGCATCTAGCTGGGTCAGTCAGTAGAACATGTGACTCTTGATCTCAGGGTCATGAGTTCAATCCTCACTCAGGGCACAGAGATTAAGAAAAAAAAAGCTTTCTCTTCTCCTTATGTTAATTATATACATACGTGTGTATATATGTAGATATATGTATGTGTATATATATATGTGTGTGTGTATACATATATGTATATATATGTGTCTATGTATATATAAACTCCTGTCATTACCAGGAAATGTATTCACTGCTTTCTTTCTGTAATAATAGTTAAGATTTATTTTGGCATTACTATGTGCCAGACGCTGTGTACCTCACATAACATGTCAACTCATTTAATCCTCACAGTGGCTCTAAATGGCAGACATTATTCTCACTAGCAGTGAGAAAACTGAGACTCAGAAAGGCTAAGTAATGTATCATTAGAAGTTGTCCAGGGGCGCCTGGGTGGCTCAGTGGGTTAAAGCCTCTGCCTTTGGCTCAGGTCATGATCCCAGAGTTCTGGGATCCAGCCCCGCATCGAGCTCTCTGCTCAGCGGGGAGCCTGCTTCCACCCTCTCTCTGGTGCCTCTCTGCCTACTTGTGATCTGTGTCTGTCAAATAAATAAATAAAATCTTTAATAAAAAAAAAAAGAAGTTGTCCAAAGCAGGATTTAATCCCCACACGTCTGACTGGAAAGCCTGTGTTAGTAGGTCAAATTACTATCCCAGCAAAATAAGGAGAATCCTGGGAAAGTCCCAGCAAGAACAGGGACATCTTACCTTGGCTAATGTGAATCAAGGCGCTGTTGCAATTATCTACTGATACACATGAAGAGTTGGTCAAAGCCAACTGCTTTCATCTAAAAATATACCACTCTATAAACCACCAAGTACCACACTGTTTCAAATTTTGGAACTTTTATAAAATTCCCAAGGTCCTAATTGTAGAAAGCATGCAAAGTGAAAAATCAACAACCCGAGGAACCTAAAGAGTAAGGCAGTTATTTTATATGCTTTCAAGTACATTTGATTCTTACCAGATTTCATTTCCAAAAGTGTACTGTTATCAATTTCATGGTTGGCTTTTCCAGGGGGAGGCACTCGCAATGGTATGATCTGAGGGACACACACTGAGCCTGCAGTCATCTTCCCTCCTTACAATAAAAAAAGTGAAGGAAAATAAATTCCAATGGGCACCTTTTTGAACACAAAAGTTAAAGAGAAGTATGTTGTTTAAATACAGCAAAACTAGTAAAAAACTAAAGAGAATGTCATCAAAAACATTATTTAATTTTTAATTCAAATAATTATTGTTTCAGCTGCATTTCTGCTGTTGAGGTCTTGTGTGGGATTTTGATTATCTAAATATTACCTTACTTCTGAGAAAACAGTACAAAGAATGGGATGGGGAAATAAAATTATTTTAAATGAACAAATGAGATGAATACAACAGTAGTCCCTCCCCCTTTATCCACAGGGGAAATATTCAAGACCCTCCAATGGAGGCTTGAAACGACAGATATAACCAAACCCTATATATACTGTTTTTTTCTATACATATATACCTATGATAAAGTTTAATTTATAAATTAGGCACAGTAAGAGATTAACAACAATAATAAAACAGAACAATTAAAACAGCATACTGTAATTAAAGTTTTGTGAATGTGGTCTCTCTCAAAATATTGTACTGTACTCACCCTTCTTGTGATGATGTGAGATGATAAAATGCTTCCGTGATGAGATGAAGTGAGGCGAATGACCTAGATACTGTGATGTGACATTAGGCTACTACCACTGACCTTCCGCCATCAGAAAGAGGATCATCTGCTTCTAGGCCCCAGTTGACTGCAGGTAAGAGTAACCATGGAAAGCAAAACTGCAGATAAGGGGAGACTACTATCCATCAGAACAGAGAGCATCACTACTGATCTGATGTGAGCTTCCCCTAAATCATTATCACCCTTTCTTGCCTTTAGTTAACATGCCACCTCTCTTGGCTTCAGGGCAAGTCATCACCCAAGAGGAACAGAAGTAACTCCATATGTGGCATGAAATATTCATTTAGAACCAACTCCCTTGAGAAAGCTCTAGGTTCAAGGCCCTGCTGTTGTTGCCAAGTGGTTCTTGCATTTGAAAGCTGCAAAGAAATTTAAGAAGGATGGCAGAGTACCGTGCTTCAGCTGAAAGAGAGTTGGCACAGATAGAAACAGTGAGCAACAAACAAAAAGACTCCACCACTCCATCTCTTGTATTTATAAATAATCAAGTACAAGTATGGAGGCCTTACTGATCTTTTTCAGTGGGATGGAGTATAATTACATAAGGGATATGGGGGAGAAGCAACCCTCACCTTAATACAACAACCATTTACATTTCTGTGTGGCCTTTTCAAATTTCAGTGGTTATGGACTCATAATTTTCACTCAGTTACAATCTATATGTTCATTCAATTTTTATAGTGTATTTCTTGCACCCTCACTCATTTATGTATAATTTTCCACATACTTATATAATCTTATTTATCATTTTGTGGTTGGGCATTTAGACTATTACTAGTTTCTTTTTAGTTTTGGTCGGTTCAATTCTAAATAATTGAACTGGCTGCTCTGGGAGTGCCTGGTTGGCTCAGTCCTTAAGCGTCTGCCTTGGGCTCAAGTCATGATCCCAGGTCCTGGGATAGAGCCCTGCCTCAGGCTCCCTGCTCAGAGGAAGGCCTGCTTCTCCCTCTCCTACTCCTCCTTCTTGTATTCCTTTTCTTTCTGTCTTTCTCTCTTTCAAATAAATAAATAACATCTTTAAAAAATAATGTTGCTCTGAACAACTTCTGGTTTGAATTTTGTTCCAGACTACATTCCCTAAAGTCGGATAACTAAATTTAAGAAGTGGATTTAATGCCTGGTTGGATAGTTCCAGGTCAGAAGCTAAGAATTTAAATTGCAAATACTGATTTTAGAGTAATAGCGTCTACAGAAGAATGGCTGGACTCTGGGAAGGGAGAGGGAGGGGAGAAGGAGGTGCTGTTCCTCATTTTTCCATTTAAGTAAGAGGCAGTTAAAATTAAAATAGCCCAGGGGCGCCTGGGTGGCTCAGTGGGTTAAGCCTCTGCCTTCGGCTCAGGTCATGATCTCAAGGTCCTGGAATCGAGCTCCATATTGGGCTCTCTGCAGCAGGGAGCCTGCTTCACCCTCTCTCTCTGCTGCCTCTCTGCCTATTTGTGATCTCTCTCTGTTGTCAAATAAATAAATAAAATCTTTACATATATAAAAAATTTAAAATAGCTGAAAAATTAGTAAAAAAAAAAAAATCGGGGAGTCATACCCGCCGCAATTAGCAGCTACCCTTGGGAGGCTAGGACGGCCAGTGGGCCCCAAGCGAAGAGGATCAAGACGTAGACCGACATGCTAGGTCCACATGGCAGTCTGGGATCAACAGCACCCCTAACCCCTCAACTCTTTCCATCAATACCGCCCCCTCTCCGCCGGGATCCGGAACCCCTTCCGGTCCCTGTCCCTGTCCATCAGGGGCAAATAAGGGCGCCCGCTTCCTTTCAGTTGGAATGAGGGGGGCCCTTCTCCACCTTCTCCCCTCCTCCTCTGGCCACCGGGACCTGGATTGGGGCCCCGAGGTACCGCCACGGTCCCCAGTCAGGAAACCCACCTCTCACCTCCTCCTGCCCTCTCCTCGGCCGCCTCCTGGGTTTCCACAGACGCTGCGAATCGGGACCCGCCCAGAAGAGCCGAGCAGGTGATTGGCGCACACGGACTTCCTAGCAACCAGCTCCGCCCTTGCCGCTAGGCCCAGAGGCTGGTACCTTGCCTCGAGCTCATTTCCTAAGGCTTCACTGCAGGACTCTGAGAATATGCCTTCACTGACATTGGGAAGTGCTTGGAGGTGGCGTCCTAACTCAAAGTGAGGAACCCAGGCTCGTTCGTCTGACAGGTATTGACATTCAGAAAAACAAGATGTAGCGGTGCGGGCAAGTGAGGCGGGTCAGGCGCGCCTTGGCCACCTCAAGCCGACAGAACAAGTAAGGACCGGCTGCGACACGAGGAAGAAGGCCCCTTGCCCAAACCCGGCGCCGTTTTTCCCTCATTGCCGGGTTCCTCGATTCCCCGACTGGCTGTGTGGCGACCCCGAACGTCTCCCACCGAGGGGCCCGGAACTGGGGAGTCATGGCTGAGGTGAAAGTGAAGGTGCAGCCGCCCGACGCGGATCCGGTCGAAATAGAAAACAGGTAAAACCAGTGAGTGAGTCTCGCTTCCCGGCTTTGGAGCCTCTTCGCAGACGGCCCGTCGTTTAGGCAGCCCGACCCCTAATCCCGGGAACCTCGGTAGATACCCGCACGTGCAGGAAGGGGATTGGGGATTTGGAACCCCTCTTCTCTCCCTGGAACGCAGACTTCTTAAGTTCCGAGCGAGTTTGACAGTTTGTAACTTTCTTTATCTCCCCTTGCCCGGGTACTGTTTGGAAAGTTGTGATGATGTGCTTCCTTCCTGCATTAAGGTGATCTATGCCCAGAGAGGACACGGCGTTTTTTCCTTAGTGCTTGTAACTACATATTTTGATCCAGGATCGCTCTTGTCGCTAAGGGAATTCCCACGACAGAACATTTGGGCGAAGTTGGGGTGCAGTTTGTGCTTTTGAAGAAACATTAAGCCAAGTGGTTCCGTGCAGTACTTAAGTCAAGATTTTAGGTCATCTAAAGCCTCTCCTAATTTTATATTCGCTCTCCGTGCGTTGCTATTTTTAGGTTATCATAGTTTTAAAAGACTTTAACTTTTTCAAACTTATGAAAAGACGTATGATGATCCTATGACAAGGTGGGTATTTGGACTTATTTTTGTTTGGTAGAGATAATTCCAAAAGCAAGCCCCAGTTATAGTGACTTTCCCTAACAAATTTTGCCTTCCTACCAGACGTGTCTGATTTGCCTCCTCCTTGCAGACTTATGGCTGCCCAACACACTGAATGTTAATTTTGTCATACTTGTTCCATCTGAGAACATTGAAGCCTCAGCTTTATTTTTTTTCTGTATTTTCAATTGACTTTTGTTCTAATTTTAAGTTCGTATTAGTGGGGAAAAGAAACACTGCTCTTAAATAATAGTATAATGTAAATATGTACGTTATCTTGCTCACTTTCTAACATGCTTTGATTCAGAATCATCGTAGAAACCCAGATTATCTGATTTTAGCGTGGGGCGCTTTACTAGGTATCTCAGTAGGTTAAGCATCCAACTCTTGATTTCAGCTGAGATCATGATCTCAGGGTTGTGAGATCAAGCCAGGCATGATTCTCTCCCTCTCCCTCCACCCTTCCCTCTTTACCCCCACCACCACACTAAAAAAACAAACAAACAAAAAAACAGATTATCTGCCAAATGTGAGTAAAGACACAATTTCATACTGTTCTGCTTATATTCCCACCCCCTTGAAACAGGTAAAAGCATGAATAATATTATTGCCTTTGTTCCTAGGATTATAGAATTGTGTCACCAGTTTCCCCATGGAATCACAGATCAAGTAATTCAGAATGAAATGCCTCATATAGAAGCCCAGCAGCGGGCCGTGGCCATTAATAGACTCCTGTCCATGGTAAGGCAGATTCAACTAGTTCATATAATCATCTATGTACTGTGATTGTCATTACTTCCTTGTATGTAGTTGTGAAACCATTCGAAAGTGTCTTAAGATTCCAAGCCAAAAAACAGCTCAGACTGCCTGAACTGAGGAAAGAAGGAATAATTACACATCATTTTACAAGATGAATGAGGAGCACCTGTGTGGTACAGTCAGTTAAGCATCTAACTCTTGGTTTCCACTCAGGTCATGATCTCTGGGTTGTAGGACCAAGACCCACATGGGCTGTGTGCTCAGTGAAGAGTCTTCCTGAGATTTTCTCTGTCCCCCTCCCTCTCTCCCCCTCCCCCATGCATGCACACGATCTCTCTCTCTCAAATAAATAAATTTAAAAAATGAATGAAATAAATGTATTTTCTTTTAACCATTGTATCTGTTAACCGAATTGTCATCGTGTACACAGGGCACATAGGGCTAGTCTGCTCTCACATTCTCTTTGCTTCCTGCTGCCAGTGTTGGGCCATTCCCTATGAAATTTGCCCTCTGCCCATTATCACCGAGCCAGTTCATTAGGGTTTCATTCTCCACAGTTTCACTCTGAACATTTCAGGAGGCAGGATGAGTCAAGTAACACTACTATGTGGTCTTTCAATGTAGCCCTTCTACCTGCTTTTACCTCTTCTCTTGTCCTGGGGCCTTAATGTCATTCTCCTCCACTGTCCAGAAACACCCACCATGTGGGACCCCATCCTCTAAGTCTACCTATTTGTCCTTCCATTTCCCCTACATCAAAGTTCCCCTATCGTGAAAGCATTTCAGTTTGGTCGTAGTAGAAATTGGTTAAAAGATTTCTACACTAAGGACTCATAGAAATTTGAGGACCTGTGAAATTCCTGTTAAATTACTCCCTTCAAACCTCTAGCTCAATGGCTAGAGAACTTGACTTTCTGTAAAGTGCCAGATAGTATGTATTTGGGCTTTGCGGGCCATGTGGTTTCTGTCACAAGTATTCAACTTTGCAAGAAAGTAGCCATGGACCATGCATACATAAACCGATGAGCATGTTGCATTCCAGTGGAACTTTATTTATAAAAACCAGCAGTGGGCCAGATTGCTGACCTCTTTGCTAGTACTGTTGGTGATTTCTTTTTTTTTTTTTTTTTTTAATTTTATTTACTTATTTGACAGATCACAAATAGGCAGAGAGGCAGTTAGAGAGAGGGGGGGAAGCAGGCCCCCCACCGAGCAGAGAGCCCAATGCTGGGCTCAATCCCAGGACCCTGAGATCACGACCTGAGATAAGGCAGAGGCTTAACCTGCTGAGCCACCCAGGCTCCCCACTGTTGGTGATTTCTAATCAGTGCACCACGGTGAAGGACTTGGCTCCAGGAGGGATAGTGGAAGGGATGCTGGAGGTGGTGCCAATGGAAACTGTTTTTGTCCCATGACTACTCTTTCAGCCTTTTGCTTTCTGTCTGAAAATCATCCTCCACACCTCCCCCTCTCTTTCTCCATCTCTGCAGCCCCATCTACTGCCAGTCCTATTGTCTAGAGGATATAAACAGTGGTGGAACTATGATGAATTTTAAGGGAATAAGTATTAGTGAATCACAAAGTGTTGTTCATTGTAGCTCTTAAAGAGCTCTCAGATTTGCCCCTCATTTCCGTTCCTACTACTCCTGCATGTGTTCAGATCTTGGCTTTTTCCTGGACTATTATGCTGTATTCTAACTGGCTCTCCTGGCTTTATCTGCCTTAGAGAAGCCTGCCGGATCATCTCAGCACTAGAGATTCAAGTCCAAACTCATGGCTTTATCAGACTGAGCCTCTACCTTCCTCACCTGCCCCATCTGCCACCACTCTGCCTCAAAAGTTAGGTTTCAGAGGAACAGATTGTTTTTGGTTCCCTGCCACCTCATGCCTCAAGTTCCCTTACTTCACAGACTAACTCCTCATTTCCCAGAAAGTCTTTCTGAACTCCCCAGTTTGGGCCAAAGCTGCTACTCTGAGCGCCCATCCCACCCTTTACTTACCTTTATGTTAATGTTGACCAGATGGTTGAAATCAGCTGTGTGATTCTCTTTTAGAATTCATGTTGGTCCCCCCCAAAATATATCATAGTACGGGCGTTCAGCAAACATTCATGGGCTGAATTAACCTCCAGGGGCAGTTGGGTGGCTCAGTCATTTAAGCTGTCTGCCTTTGACTGAGATCATGATCCCAGGGTCCTGAGATCAAGCCCCACATTGGGCTCTCTGCTCAGCAGGGAGTCTGCTTCTTCCTCTCCCTGCAACTCTGCCTCCTTGTGCTCTGTCAAATAAATAAAACCTTGGAAAAAAATAAATAATAAACTACCTTCAAATGGAACTTTGTGGTTCAGTTTTGCTTAGTGGGGTCCGGGGAGGAAGTTATTGCTGTTCATCCATATGTAAACCTGTTTGCAAGTCATGCGTCGTCCCAGTTTTAACTCGCAGGAATGGAGCCTCTCAGTCATGGATTCCCCAAACTGCCAGAAGCCCAGTGGTACGGCCACCTGAGTGCTCCTGAGTTCAGGCCCAAAGGCCCAAGTAATTTCAAAAGCACATCAGACAGGCTTTACTTTGCTTTGCTTTTGATTTGTTTTTGTTTTATAAGATTTTATTTATTTGAGAGAGAGAGAGAGACACAGTGAGAGAGGGAGCACAAGTAGAGGGAGTAGGAGAGGGAGCAAGGAGCATGCGATGCAGAGCTCAAACCCAAGACCCTGGGATCATGACCTGAGCTGAAGGCAGAAGCTTAACTGAGCCACCCAGGCACTCCTTGATTTGTTATATAAAACTGAAACCATTTCATCTTTTATTCATTACTTGACCTTTCTGCCTGTCATGTAATACAGTAGAAATCACTCAAATCAGTAAATGTCACTGTTAACATTGCAGAATTTATTCAGTCATCATGTTATAGAATATTTATGCATGTTAGTCTTTATTTGAACTTTTTGTTTATATAAATTATATTTTCATTTTTATGTTTATATATATTTAGTGAATTTATTTGAATTTGAATATGGATTTTTATTTATTATTCTAAAGCTGCTTGTTCAGAACTCATTATGCATTGGTCATATAACCAAGCTGGAAATAGCATATAGGAAACTGTTAGGTATTTCTGTTTTGGAAGGTGATGAACTAAAGAGCTAAGTTTTCAAATATATATTACATGTGATATGTAGGCAAAAACTTAAGTCTCAAGTGAGGAACTAATGAATAACTGTGCTGGGTAGGATATTTTGGTTTGTGTATAATTTTAAAGAATACGTTAATATTTGTGATTGATTTGAAATATCTCCAAAATAATTCATTGTTATTTTCTATTAAAAAAAAACAAACTTTAGGGTCAGTTGGATCTCTTAAGGAGCAATACGGGACTACTGTATAGAATAAAGGATTCTCAGAATGCTGGGTAAGCCCCAATTTTTTTATTTTAAGAAATGTCAGTTATTACAAATGTAATATGTATTTGGGGGAGAAATGTCAATATAGAATTGCATAATGAAAACTTGTCCTGCATACCATCCCTGCCTCTTATCATGAGTTCCATTTCTCAGAGATAACTGCTCTTAATAATTTGGTATATGTCCTTTTTTTCTAGGAATATATATATAAATATATAGAAATGATTATATATTTATATACTATATATATAATCTCTTTTCTTTTTTTCTTTTCTTTTTTTTTTTTTAAACAAAAATGGGATCATGCTATCCATACTGTTTTGCAACTTGTTTTTTTCACTTACTATATCTTGGACATCTTTTCATTCTGGTACATACAGCCCTGTCTCATTCTTTTTAAGGTAAGCCCTTATTTTGGTAAATAAGTCAATGTGATGACCTTGTCTGCTAATTCATTAAAATAGTCATGTAGATTATTAGATTATCCTGTATCTCTTTGCCTTTTTAATTCTGCTTTATTCCCCTGCAGTAAAATGAAAGGATCAGATAACCAAGAAAAACTAGTATATCAAATCATAGAGGATGCAGGAAATAAAGGTAAGCATGTGAAGGAAGAAACAGAAAAAAACATTGTCTTTAGGACCGGAAATAGGGACTGAGCTCTGGCTTGACAGGGTACAGATCGACATATAGAGAATGCTGCCATGTATGTTAAAAGAAGAGGAAATAGCAATATGTAACAAGCATATGTTTGAAGGACACCCAGGTGTGATGCCACTGCTATAAGTAGGGAGGCAGGAGCTATATGGCTATGGGCCAGGATGGAAAGGAAATTCTAAATTCTTAATAGAAAATAAACCAGGTAAGAGGCGCCCGGGTGGCTCAATGGGTTAAAGCCTCTGCCTTCAGCTCGGGTCATGGTCTCAGGGTCCTGGGATCGAGCCCCTCATCGATCTCTCTGCTCAGCAGGGAGCCTGCTTTCTCCTCTCTCTCTGCCTGTCTACTTGTAATCTCTGTCTGTCAAAATAAATAAATAACATTTATTTAAAAAAAAATTTAGAAAATAAACCAGTTAAAACTTAAGGTTTGTTTTTTTTTTTCAATTCTCATTTTCTAAACTTTGGAGGTCTTCATTTCTTCATCTTCATCTTACCTGTAAATTGTGGATAATACCATCTCTCTCTCTGGTTTTTGCAAAAACCAGAGGGATGTCCAGTGCACTGTGACAGTGTCCCGATAGAGGTCCCTCAGCAACTGTTCCGTTTTTCTCTGTCTTTCTTACAGAACTATACCTAATAGCTATTATTACAATTTAGGATCTATTTGAGTCCCTGATACTAGTTTCAACAATGTATATCAGCAATGATATAATTTGAAGTCATATCATTCTTATATTATTAGGAGTTTAATATTTTAAAAATAGACATGACAAAAACCATTCTCTTTTTTTTTAAAGTATTTATTTATTTGAATGAGGAAGAGAGAACAAGTGGGGAGACTGGGGAGAGGGAGAAGCAGACTCCCCACTGAGCAGGGAGCCCCATGTGGGGCTGGATCTCAGAACCCCAGGACCACAACCTGAGCCAAAGGCAGACACTTAACAGATTAAGTTAATCTTAATTAACTTAATTAATTAAGATTAATTAATTATTTTTATTAAATAATAAAAATATTATTTTTAATAATATTCTCTATGGTTTTTTGTTTTTATTTTTGTTTTTGTTTCTTAATTCTTCCTATCTCACTATGCCTCTGTGCTGGAAAGAAAATAGGTAATATGTTTAATAAAAAACACCACATACAACCCTTCTTTGAAAGAGAAATCCTAGCTTCTTGCACAGGGCTTTCAGTGGCTATGAGAACTGCAGTCTTCCATTTTTCATCTCCTAAAAATAGGGTATAAAAATGGGTATACATGCACACAGATGCTTACATAAAGAGTTTTTTTGCTCTCCGTTGACAGTGGCACCTGATCTTGGCCCAAACTTAAGTTATAATCTAAATATAATCTAAAGTAAAAATAATAGAAAACAAAAGTTGGGGTGTAGAAGGGGGTGGAAGAGACAATGTAAGTTAATGCATAACATTTAAGATTTTTCTTCCATTAAAAAGTTATCTTTTTCACATGTTTTTAAAAAGGTGCCACTAGGAGTCCCAAGAACTTTCTGGTTAGAAGATAGAGCACATAACTTATCGTTTTGCATACTTCTGTTGTTATCTGAGATTCTTACCTCTGTTTTTCTAATAGCTATGCCCTAGGAATGTATACATATGTACATATTTTGCTAGTTTTGTCCTGTGATGTAAGCAATAGGACTATAAACACAAATTCTATGGTGTTGAACTCATTTTACTTTACTTTCTTATAGGAATATGGAGCAGAGATATCCGGTACAAAAGTAACTTGCCATTAACAGAAATTAACAAAATTCTAAAGAATTTGGAAAGTAAAAAGCTTATCAAAGCTGTTAAGTCTGTGGCAGTGAGTAGTTTTCTCTTTCCTTCCCCCAAATGTTCACAGTATATGTTTTGCTCTGAATATGTTTTGAGATCTTACTGTTCTTCAAACTATGTCGTGATTTAAAACTACTACTAGTCAAAAAGATTTTTAAAAATTTAGCTCATATCAGATTGGTTTGGAGACGTTGCCTAGATTTATCACCACCTAATTAATTCTTTGTGTCTCATGAACTCGAAAAGCTAAAACTACTGTACTCTTCAGTAAGGAATTTTTGGAATCATGAACATTTTTCCTGAATGTTCAGCGTGTAAGATAATTGACTTCATTTTAGCGTATTAGATCACTCATTCAACAAATACCTATTGTATGTTTGCTCTGTACCAGGCACTGTTGTGCGTGCTTGGGCTATGTTAGTGAACAAGTCAGAGGAAGATCTCTGTCCTGGTAGAGCATCCATTCCAGGACATGGCATTTCTCCTCCTCTCCCACACCACCCTGCTCCCCTTCCATGACCTCCTGCCGGGGTTTCTACTCCACAGGGACACCAGCTGCTGACCTCACTGACCTAGGCAGCAGGAAAGCCGAGATTCCTCTTAAGTTTGATTGAATGAGGATTTCAGCAAATAAGAATTTGATGTTTGGGGCGCCTGGGTGGCTCAGTGGGTTAAAGCCTCTGCCTTCGGCTCAGGTCATAATCCCAGGGTCCTGGATAGAGCCCTGCATCAGACTCTCTGCCTAGTGGGGAGCCTGCTTCCTCCTCTCTTTCTCTGCCTGCCTCTCTGCCTACTTCTGGTTTGTCTGTCAAATAAATAAACAAAAACCCTTAAAAATAATTAAAAAAAAGAATTTGATGTTCATCCGAGATTTTATTTTTAACTTACTCCCTTATTTATTTATTTATTGTAAAGATTTTATTTATTTTTAGAGAGAGCGCATGTGCACAACCACAGGGAATGGGGGTAAGGAAAGAGAATCTCCAACAGACTTGGAGCTGAGCATGGAGCCTGATATGGGGCTCAATCTCACAACCCTGAGATCATGACCTGAGCCAAAATCAATAGCCAGACGCTTAACCGACTGTGCCATCCAGGCACTCCCCAGTCCCTAATTTAGAACATTACTTCCCTTCAGCATTTTTTTTTTAAGATTTTATTTATTTATTAGTTAGAGAGAGAGAGCGAGCACAGGCAGACAGAGAGGCAGGCAGAGGCAGAGGGAGAAGCAGGCTCCCTGCCAAGCAAGGAGCCCGATGTGGGACTCGATCCCAGGACGCTGGGATCATGACCTGAGCCGAAGGCAGCCGCTTAACCAACTGAGCTACCCAGGTGTCCCTCCCTTCAGCATTTTTAATGGATGATTTCAAATATATACAAACGTAGAGAAAATAATATGATTCCCCACATACTGATCACCCAGCTTCACTTTACCAATCTTTCTTCTCCATCTTTATTTTTTTATTTTTATTTTTTTTAAAGATTTTATTTATTTATTTGTTAGAGAGAGAGAGAGAGTGAGCACAGGCAGACAGAGAGGCAGGCAGAGGGAGAAGCAGGCTCCCTGCCGAGCAAGGAGCCCGATGTGGGACTTGATCCCAGGACGCTGGGATCATGACCTGAGGCGAAGGCAGCCGCCCAACCAACTGAGCCACCCAGGCATCCCTCCATCTCTATTTTTAATAACAGTTTTATTGAGATCATTGACATACCACTAAATTAATATGTTTAAAATGTACAATTTGGTAGTTTATAGTATACTCACAGAGTCGTGCATCTATCACATTATTCTAATTTTAGGATTAATTCTGATTAATCCTAATCAGAATTAGGTGATCAAAATGATTTGATCACCCCTGAAATACGACCCCACTAGGAGTCACTTCCCAGCCTCCTTGCCCATAGGCACTGACAGCCACTAATATAGTTTCTGTCCCTGGAGATTTGCCTACTCTGGACATCTCGTATAAGCAGAATCATACACTGTGTTAGCTTTTGTGTCGGGCT
Organism: Taxidea taxus jeffersonii; assembly: GCA_003697995.1. Classification (NCBI taxonomy): domain Eukaryota; kingdom Metazoa; phylum Chordata; class Mammalia; order Carnivora; family Mustelidae; genus Taxidea; species Taxidea taxus. The sequence continues at coordinate 28,073 of ML108282.1, read as the reverse complement.
TCTTTCATTTATATCATGTTCTCAAGGTTTCAAACTAAAGTATTAGATTATAACCCAAAGTATAAAAAAATATTTATGAGTCCATACATATATAAATGTTTAAATAAATAAATGATGGATTGGGTCGCCTGGGTGGCTCAGTCAGTTAAGTATCTGACTCTTGATTTTGGCTCAGGTCGAGATATGTGAGGTCAAGCCCCACACTGGACTCCAGGCTCAGTGCAGAGTCTGACTGTCCCACTTGCACTTGCTCTCTCTCTCCTCTTGAATAAGTAAATAGATAACAGATCTTCCCATGAGTAGATGCAGAATAGACAAGCCACCTGTGCAGAAGAAGTCCAAGTAATCTAAAGTGGACGTTCCAACCTCAAGGAAGCAGAAAGTAACTCCCACCCCTTAAGTGTGGGCTGTGCATAGTGATGTCCTTCCACACATGAAAGCTAGGTGAAAAAAAGTCAATTTACAGTGGAGAAACAGAAACCTTATCTCAAGCCACATGATCAAGGTTAACCTCAACACTGAGAAGACCTATTGGTGGTGATCAGTCGTACTTGAAACTTGAAGTGTGAGTCCCCTTGACAGGATGTGATGAGAAGGGCACTTTTCCTCCGTGGTCTTTCTCCTGATCTTGTCATGAGAAAAACATCAGACAAATCCCAGTCAACAGATGTCCTACAGAACACCCGACCAGTAATTCTCAGAACTGGCAGGTTATCAAAAGCAAGGAAAGTCTGAGAATCTGCCAAGGAAACATGACAAGTAAGTATAATGTGGTATCCTGAATACATTCTTGGGCCAGAAAAAGGATATTAGGCAAAAACTAAGGAAACCTCAAAGAAGACTTTAGTTAATAATAACACATCAATATTGGTTCATTAACTGTAATAAGTGCACCCTGCTAATGTAAGGTGTTAAGAGGGGAAACTGAGCACAAGGTAAATGTACCATCTTTACAATAATTGTATAAATCTGAAACTGCTTAAAATATAAAGTTCTGAAAGGTGCCTGAAGTTCTGAAGGGTGGCTCAGTCAGGTAAGCATTTGATTCTTCATCTTAGCTCAGTTCATGATCTCAGGGTCAGTTCTGTGCTGGATGTGCAACCTGCTTAAGTCTCTCCCTCTCTCATCCCTGGCTCCAAAAAAAAAAAAAAAAAGTGTTGAAAACTTTTAAAATTATTTTATTTTTTAAAAGTCTTATTTATTTATTTATTTGATAGGGGGAGCAGCAGAAGGAAGAGGAGAGGCAGGCTCCTTACAGAGCAGGGATCCCGATTCAGGGCTCGATCCCAGGACCCCAGTATCAAAACCTGATCCGAAGGCAGGCGCTTAACCAACTGAGCCACTAGGCACCCCAAGGGTTTTTTTAAATCTCAGTTTTGGAAGACTTGATTATCTTCTCCTCCCACCACCAAGACTGATTGATTGATTTATAGAGAGTGCATGGGCACAAGCCGGGGGCTCGATCTCATGACCCTGAGATCCTGACTTGAGCTGAGATCAAGAGTCAGATGCTTAAGCAGGCACCCCCGGAAGACTTGGTTATCTTTTTTTTTTTTTTTTTTAAGATTTTATTTATTTATTTAACAGACAGAGATCACAAGTAGGCAGAGAGGCAGGCAGAGGTGGGGGAGCAGGCTCCCCGCTGAGCAGAGAGCCCGATGTGGGGCTTGATCCTAGGACCCTGGGATCATGACCTGAGCCGAAGGCAGAGGCTTTATCCCACTGAGCCACCCAGGCGCCCCAAGACTTGGTTATCTTATAACCACATCTGCTGTACATTTTTTCCCCAGGCCTCAAAAAAGAAAGTATACATGCTCTATAACCTGCAGCCGGACCGATCTGTGACTGGTGGAGCCTGGTACAGTGACCAGGATTTTGAATCAGAATTTGTAGAGGTGCTTAACCAACAGTGTTTTAAATTCCTACAAACCAAGGTGAGCCGTAATTCAGGAAACATCACTGCAGGTCTTATTTTAAAAGTGGCTTCATAAAGAATGAACAATCTTGTATTATCATATTTTATAGGACTTGAAAATATTCAAATTGGTAATTTTTTCTTAACATATTCTGCTGTTGATACCACACTAAATAATTGTATTCATAAAATACTAGTGTTCTTGCTGAGATTTATGGTTCTACCCTTATAGGCAGAAACAGCACGAGAAAGCAAACAGAATCCAATGATACAAAGAAATAGTTCATTTGCCTCATCACATGAAGTGTGGAAGTACATCTGTGAATTGGGAATCAGTAAGGTGAGAGCACAGTTTTTTTAAAGGCTTTTTATTTATTTATTTGACAGACGGAGATCACAAGTAGGCAGAGAGAGAGGGGAGAAGCAGGCTTGCTACTGAGCAGAGAGCCCGATGTGGGACTCGATCCCAGGATCCTGGGATCATGACTTGAGCCAAAAGCAGAGGTTTTAACCCACTGAGCCACCCAGGCGCCTCAAGAGCACAGTTTTTAATTTTCATTTTATTTATTTATTTAAGATTTTATTTATTTATTTATTTGTCAGAGAGAGAGAAAGAGAGCCCACAGGCAGGCAGAGTGACAGGCAGAAGCAGAGAGACGCAGGCTCCTCGCTGACCAAGGAACCTAATGCAGGACTTGATCCTAGGACCCCGGGATCATGACCTGAGCCAAAGGCAGCAGCTTCCACCGACTGAGCCACCCAGGTGTCCCTCATCTTATTTTTTAAAGGTTACTCTTCATCATAGGGATATAGTTTACAAGGTATTCTAAACATATTTGACCCAGACCCTTTTTCCAGGTGAGACCTGTGAACATTCTGCAGAACCCACTTTGAGAAAGCACTGTCCTAAGCCATTTAGACTAAGATGACTATCATGCCACCTGGCACTGTGGGCTTTGTTTGTACTCAGCTTGGGATACAAGCAGCAGAGTAGAGGCCTGGCAATGTGTTGAACTACCACAATGCCACAGTCTGTTGACAAGGTCTTGACTTTCTCAGGGACCTTTCAGTGTAGATGCCAAACATTAGCCATCCCATCAGTTGTCAATTAATTGGTATCCTGTTCCCCTTGTAAGACGGGAGTGGTGTTGTTAGCATATGCTTTTGAAGACCTGTAGATAAAGACACAGTGCCAGGTGCTTTTCATAATCGGAGAAGAAACTGAAGTGACCATTTGGACAAGTCATTTTCATTTCCTGGACCCCAGATCTCTCATTTATAAAAAAGTAGGAATTTGGACTGTTTGATGTCTAAAGTAACTTTCTGTTCAACTATTTTGTAAATCTCCATCATATTCTTGCCCCAAAACTGTTACTTTAGAAGACTTCTAAATTTTACTGAAGAGGGTGGAAAAATAAGAGTGTGTCAAATTCGACATGAGTTAGGAGTTCTATCCCTAGCATTTCAGTGGTTTGTGCTAACCTGAGCTGTTGTTCAACCCGTGCTTTTAATGACTCACCAGCATAATGCTTCCCCATTTCACCAAGGCATTGTGCACCCTTTACTGTTTAAAGACTCTCCAAAAGGATGTCTTCTTGTGCTTTTTGTGTTCTTTCTAATGCATTTCCTTTTCAGGTAGAGTTGTCCATGGAGGACATTGAAACGATCTTAAATACACTCATTTATGATGGGAAAGTGGAGATGACTATCATTGCTGCAAAAGAAGGCACAGTTGGCAGTGTAGACGGACACATGAAACTATACAGAGCAGTCAACCCAATCATCCCGCCCACGGGTTTGGTCCGGGCCCCGTGTGGACTCTGCCCGGTGAGTTAAAGTGGCTTCACGTCATACCTGACTGCCAGCAGGTGCAAATGCCACCTAACTTAGCAGCAAACACACCCCAGTTTTCTGACTGTCCCATATGGTTTGTGCATGCTGGCTGTGTGCTGCAGGCACTCCTTCTGCCCTCAGGGCATCTATATTCTGGGGCTGCTGGTGTCAGTTTTATTTCATTAAATCAGCCCTTGTCTATATGTCTAAGTTATTTGTATGCTGGTTTTAAGTCCCAGAAAAAACAGCGAACATTTTGGGAATTCTTCACAAAAACGAATGTAGCTAACATGAAACATCTGGTTAGTGAAACATATACATAGATCTGCTTTCCTGTTATGTGCTGATAGCCTTTGGCCCCGTGGGCAGATGAGCAGATCATCTTAGTGCTACAGTGAAAGGCCTCATATTCACTAACTTTGTAATCACACGGCAGGTCCTATTAACAGCATGTTCTTAAACACAGCCCTAGTCTCTTTTACTTTGAAATTTTTATTTTTAAATAGACTGTTTTTTTTAAGATTTTATTTTTTTATTTGTGAGAGGGAAAGAGAGAGAACAAGCAGTGGGGAAAGGGAGAAGCAGACTCCCTACTGAGCAGGGAACCTGACATCGAGCTTGATCCCAGGACCTGGGATCATGACCTGAGCCGAAGGCAGACGCTTAACTAACTGAGCCATGCAGGTGCCCTGAAAATTTTATTTTTATTTTTATTTTTTTTAAGATTTATTTATTTGGCAGACAGAGATCACAAGTAGGCAGAGAGGCAGGCAGAGAGAGAGGAGGAAGCAGGCTCCTCCTGAGAGAGAGCAGAGAGCTCGTCGTGGGGCTTGATCCCAGGACCCTGAGAGCATGACCTGAGCCGAAGGCAGAGGCTTTACCCCACTGAGCCACCCAGGCGCCCCTGAAAATTTTATTTCTAATACTGCTTTAAAAAATGGTTGGATCTTGGATACTTTTTTACCTTTTTTTTTTTTTAAGATTTTATTTATTTATTTGACAGACAGAGATCACAAGTAGGCAGAAAGGCAGGCAGAGAGAGAGGAAGAAGCAGGCTCCCTGCTGAGCAGAGAGCCCAATCTGGGGCTCAGTCCCAGGACCCTGGAATCATGACCTGAGCCGAAGGCAGAGGCTTTAACACACTGAGCCACCCAGGTGCCCCAGATCTTGGATACTTTTAACAGAAATTTTAGTTAGAGGTGACATTTAAGACTTACAATGTAATAATTTTAAAACTCTCATTTGATTGTAAACTTTTATCTTTTTTTAAAGGTTTTTGATGACTGCCATGAAGGTGGTGAGATTTCACCATCTAACTGTATTTATATGACAGAGTGGCTCGAATTTTAACAGAGAACTAGGAACTTTACTGACATTTTGCCAATGAAGTTACTTTGGGAGCAGATAATTTAACTCATGATGGAACATCAAATTCCCTTGAAAGCAAACTTGACAATAATGGATAGACTTGCTGCTATGCAAAAGTATTTTTTTAATCTATGAAGACTAAATTTATATTGGTAGAGTAGCCAACAGAATATGAAACAGGTAAGGTTAATAATGAAATCTGTTCTTCAATAAATAAAATACTTTGAACTTCGAGAAGACCACCTTCTGAAGCTTTCGAGACTTTTTTGATGGTTCATGGAAAAAAGAAGCCAAGAAATCCGTATTTGCCATATACTACAATAATGGCTAAAGTTTAAAAATGCCCATTTTAAACTTATTTATTAAGGTCTTCATTGGAAAATTTTATCTGGTTCACTATTGCCATTTCTGTTTTCTCTTTTCTCAGTGGTTTCATTGGGAAGGAATCAAAAGCGGTGAGGCAGGAATAGCACTTAGAGGCATAAGTGGGGGAGAGTGTGGAACATCCCTTTCCACACACAATTCATTCCTTTTTACATCAGAAATATTCTTTGAATATCATGCCTTTGTTCTTACCTCAAATGCAAATGATGATTGTTGCACTGAAAACATCAGTGCATAAATATTATTATTCTAGCCCTAAAGAGAATGTTTTCACTGATCCTTCTTTGTCAGAGTCTTCCAAGTTTCACTCTGTTGCTCAACTGCCTTATTTGCTAGAATTGCCCTATAATGCATTGCCCTCCATTCACACTTTTGTGAGTGGGGAACCACTCCTATTTTCTTGTTTTATTTTAGATTTTTTTTCTTTATGGTCGTGTAATTGGTCTAAACTAAGCAGAAAGCCATTATAATTGTTCTCAGTTCTAATAGTACTTTCAAGCCTACGTTATTTGATGCACTGTTGCACAGAAGTTAGCTTTTTAGGATCTCAGCTGTTGTATTTTCACTTTGTAGCTCTACTTAATGATTTCTGTGTCCAGGCCAAAAGCATGGGACCAAAGGAAAGGAACTCAAAGCCAGCTACTACCGAGGCCTGAGTTCAAACACCAGTTTGGATATATTCCAAGTGGTAAACATCAGAAGGGTTATTTTGAGATATATGGGATCAATAAAATAAAATTCAGCTCAGTAACCAGCTAAGAACCAGGTGGAGTCTGTGGCCAGCTCTATATAAATAGAATCAATAACACTAGAACTTTTAAACAAAGATCATTTCAGGTATTGGATATATAGAAGATAGGGAAGAATCTGGGAGCCTGAAACTACAGCACTCCCAGAGAGCGCTGGAATAGTAACATTATCTGTCCTTGGGACCTGGCCTGTCATGAAGGTGCTAGTCTTATTTAATGAGAAAACTGAACTTGGGGGAGAGGTACAGGTGGGGAGAAGGAAGCAGTTCATGTATTAAATACAGACCATGCATTGTGTCTTGACAGCCGAAGATTTTAAAGCTTACAGTCAGAGGCCACAACATAAATGCTTTTCCCACAGCATATTTTTCATTCTGAATAGTAGCTGAAGGAGAAGAGACACAAAAATACTGCACCTCTGATACACAGTTAAGTGGATATTTACCTATCAGAAGTAAACTGTGACTAAAACAAATTATGGAGCTGTTGACTCCTGACACCAAAAAATCAGATTGTGAGCGAAGTCCTAATCCTTACAGTTGATTTCCATTTAGTATAAGATATTTTGGGGGTGCCTGGGTGGCTCAGTGGGTTAAAGCCTCTGCCTTCAACTCAGGTCATGATCCCAGAGTACTGGGATCGAGCCCCGTGTCGGGCTCTCTGCTCGTTGTCGGGCTCTCTGCTTGTTGTCGGGCTCTCTGCTCGGCGGGGAGCCTGCTTCCTCCTCTCTCTCTGCCTGCCTCTCTGCCTACTTGTGATCTCCATCTGTCAAATTAAAAAAAAAAATCTTTAAAAAAAAAGGATATTTTGGTCACCTGAGTATAGATATTCCCTGGAGTCTGTTAGGGCTAAATAGACTGTTTTTTTTAAGATTTTATTTTTTTATTTGAGAGAGGGAAAGAGAGAGAACAAGCAATGGGGAAAGGGAGAAGCAGATTCCCTGCTGAGCAGGAAACCTGACATCAAGCTTGATCCCAGGACCTGGGATCATGACCTGAGCCGAAGGCAGAGGCTTAACCAACTGAGCAATGCAGGTGCCCTGAAAATTTTATTTTTATTTTTTTAAGATTTATTTATTTATTTGGCAGACAGAGATCACAAGTAGGCAGAGAGGCAGGCAGAGACAGATAGAGGAGGGAAGCAGGCTCCCTGCTGAGCAGAGAGCCCAACTCGGGGCTCGATCCCAGGACCCTGGGATCATGTCCCGAGCCAAAGGCAGAGGCTTAAACCCACTGAGCCACCCAGGGGCCCCTGAAAATTTTATTTTATTTTATTTTTAAAGATTTTATTTATTCATTTGATAGAGATCACAAGTAGGCAGAGAGGCAGAGAGAGACAGAGGAGAAAGCAGGCTGTCCGCAGAGCAGAGAGCCCGATGCGGGGCTCGATCCCACGACCCTGGAATCATGACCCAAGCCGAAGGCAGCGGCTTTAACCCACTGAGCCACTCAGGCGCCCCAAAATTTTATTTTTAATACTGCTTTAATAATGATCTACTCTGCTTAATAATGATCCACTGGGAATCAATCATGAGAGACCATGATTCAGTGGTTTAAATGGATAGTGTATGTGGGATTCTTCTGTAAAACTCCTCTGAGCTTAATTTGGTGAAGAGTAAATTTTATGTAGCCATGATTTTTATGATGATCAACTGAGTAAATGAGTCAAACAATTTCAAGTTGAGTGACTTTTACTTTGAACCATTATTATTACATGGTGGGTAGGAAGAATAAAAATACATGTCCTAGACTACTGCTGTCCCACAAACTTTTTATAAGGATGACAGTATTCCATATCTACTATTCAACAAGGCAGCCACTAGTCACCTGTGGCTGTTAAAACTTGAAATGTATGAATTTCAAGTGTGAATGAAGAACTGAATTTTTAATCTTATAGCTCCCTGTGGTTATTGGCTACCATATTTTTTTTTTTTTAAGATTTATTTATTTGACAGACAGAGATCACAAGTAGGCAGAGAGAAAGGAAGGGAAGCAGGCTCCCTGCCGAGCAGAGATCCCGATGCGGGGCTCGATCCCAGGACCCTGGAATCATGACCTGAGCCGAAGGCAGAGGCTTTAACCCACCAAGCCACCCAGACGCCCCTTGGCTACCATATTTGACAGAGATCACAAGTAGGCAGAGAGGCAGGCAGAGACAGATAGAGGAGGGAAGCAGGCTCCCTGCTGAGCAGAGAGCCCAACTCGGGGCTCGATCCCAGGACCCTGGGATCATGTCCCGAGCCAAAGGCAGAGGCTTTAACCCACTGAGCCACCCAGGTGCCCCAGTTTGTAACTTTTTGACAAAGGACTTCAGAAAACAAGACTGAGAATAAGTAGAGCAATGACTAATTCCAAATAATCCAAATAGAACCAAATTTTGGTTATAGGTTTATTGCTATTGCTATTGTTTATTGCTAAACAACCTCTTTAAGAAAATTATTATTCAGTTGATTTATTGAATTTGCTTTTCACTAACATGTCAAATGAGTTGTTTTAATTCTTAATTTTTTTAATTATAAAAGTAATACATGTTCACTATAATAAACTCCAATACCCAGGTAAATAAAAAGGAGACTCCCACCACATCATATCTAAAATTCCCATTCCCCAAAGATAATTGCCATTAAATGTTGAGAGTTTTTATCTTTTTTTCTTTGATCACATTTAGAAACCAAGACTTTTCAGGTTAAAATGATGGCTTTGAATCTCCTTTAGACATAAACAGGGAATTCACATCTTTGCAGCAAACATCCGGTTCTGCAACATCAACTATGAAGTCACTGGAAGTTGTTTGAGGCAATACTTAGGGATCATAATAGCCAAAAAATGTTGGGAAATAAAAAGCATTTTTTTGAGGGAATATGATCAGGAAAAAAAATCGTGGAATAAGGTTTAAAAGAGAGCCAAAGAACCATGGAAGTTAAAAGGTAGAATTCTTTACAGAACAAAATTTGAGGTATGGAAAGATTCTTTTAACAAATAGTTGAGATTTTGTAACAAAATCCAAATTATTCCCATGATTGCATCTTTTGACATTATGTTCATTTCTTACGCTTCACAGAGAATCATTTAAAGCACCTGGCTAAGTCAGTCCTAATGGCAGAGGTCACAAATGGGTGACTTGGACTTTGTGTGTCTTGCAGTGTTTATAAATTTTTTATTCTGTCACTGCCAACTTACATCATCCATATGTACATGTACTGAATGTAACTCATATACATATGAACTGTGTATACAAACATATATATAGTCCCTAAATATAAAAACCACTGCATAGAGTTTTTTCCTTGAAAAATCAGAAAGTTGGCAGTTCCCTTCCCCCTTCCCACATGGCAACAATTTAGACAAGGCATGAGTTCCCATGTTGCCCTAATCACCACCACTGTAGTCTAGCACAGATCTGATTGGCTGTGCTCATGTGTATGTCCAGGTTGGGCTTATGGTCACGGTCTGACCTGGCAGACCCGACTCTTAGTTATGTATGGATCATTCTTCCTCAACATAAAGGACCAGGGCAGGGTGTCAAAGATGGGAGGCCCTAGTCTGGGTTTAATGTCCTGGGCCAGTTCAAAATAGCTAGTGGTTTGAGCTCTAAACCAGCAGTTTAGACCATTAGTCGGGTTTTCTTTCCTCCCAAAATAACAAAAGGTTCATTCCAAAGAGGAGTACCACTCCTACAACATACACAGAATTACTTCATTTTAATCTGGACTGGGAATCAGGAAACCTGGATTCCACTTCTGCTTACTCACTTTGGACAGATAAAGGTAGATACACTGTCCTTATGTCCCAAATCAAATGAGAAAAATACTGCTTCAGTTCATAGCAGTTTGTGAGATATAGACCCTATGGAAAGTGGAAATGCTGTTTCTAACTTATTTTGAACATTGGACTTGTGTTTTTTTCAGAACTTAATTTATGTGTCCACTAATCATCTGGTCACAGATTATTTTTATCTATTAATAACCTGATAATTCCTCAGTCCCTATAGTGGAATGCAAAATAGCAGAAACCATCCTGTCTATGCTGGTACTTTCAGCATAGACTTTACCACACTAATCAGTTCATGAAACTCCATGTTCTGAAAGTGGCCACGGTCAGTGAATTTGTACAATTTGGCTTCCAGCCTATCAGCCACTTCCTGTTGTTCCTTCCAGGGAAGGAAAGGATCATCAGTGGAGCCAAACTGTACAATGTGAGGACAGTTGGCTTTGATCTTCTCCCACTGCCAGGGACGGTTGAAGTATCCTATGGGAAAAAACATATATATAACCTATTACCACCCATGGATAATTTCCATTCTAGCCACTGTAAAACATCTAGCAAAGACCATGGCAGAGACACAAAGATTCAGTGCCCGTGTGCGAGTTAAAAGTCCTTTAGTTTTCAAATCTATAGAGCTCCATACCGTAGCCACTTGGGAAGGGGGAGTACATGGCTCAGATAAAATCAGGTTTCAATGTATTAGGAAGTGGTCTATCACCTCTCAAAGGGCCTAATTTGCATCTAAAGAAGGGCAGTAAATTTCTCAAATGCTACTAGAGGTTTTTTTTCCGCCTATCCAAAAGCCAGTGCTGTTTAAACTGAACAAGCATCCTTGTGACTAGAGGAAGGGCTTTTCTGTATTGGTTTCTTCCTTCAAACTTACCACTGGCCCGCTCATTTTCATCCCCCAAGTCGGAGGTGTATGCAGACACTAACACAATAGCATATACTCGGTGTGTTTCTGCATACCTGAAGAAAAAGAAATGATGTCAGCTAACATTTAATGTTAAATCTGACTGCCAAAAAGTAAAACAAAACAAAACAAAACCTGAAAACTCATTTGATTCAGCTTACAGAAAGCAGGTGCTATCACTTGTTGGGTTTAACATGAAAAATAGGAAGGAAACTGCAGTACTACAAGCCCAGTGGTTAATGGCTTACCCTTGGCCACTTGGTGAGTTTCTACTCATTTTCAAGGTAGTCCAAACCTCTTTGGTAATCCTTTCCAAAAAAACATAAAAAGTGTAATCGTTCTCTTTGATGTGCCTATTAACCTACCTTCAGTATGCATCAGCATTGCTTCGTTGGTCAACCTGTAGCTTCAGCCCCAGAGCATCTGATGCAGAGGCTTGGTACGAGGCCCAGGAATCTGCATTTTAAGGCATGACACCTTCTCCAACCCAGATGACAAATGCAAGTGATCTGTGAACCATATTTTAAGACATTCTGTACTATGATGAAATGTACCTCTTTTGCCACATACTACATTGCATTGTAGTAATTGTTTGTGTCATATTATATCTATCTTCTCCAATAAACCTTCAGCTCCTTAAGGGCAGGTGTGAGTCTCCTTGATCTTTGTGACCCTGGTGCTGAGTATAGTGCCTGGCAAACGGACACTCAGCTATATGCAGAAGGTTCTGCTCACTCAGCAAAGACTAGGCTAGGGAAAGATGTGGAGTGGTCACTGTTTCCAGAGGCCTTTGGGCCAGGAAAGATTTAGGGTTGGTATTTTGTTTTCAACCTAAACTTTTTGCCCAGCCATTTGTTGCTTTTGTTTTGTTTTGTTTGCTGAAAAAAGGTGGTTTGATTAAAGCACGGGGACAGGACCCGTGGGCAGAAAGAGCTGCTCTCCCAATATTTGTTTTGAAAAATTTCAAACCTAGAAACAAGCTCCTATTCATTTATTTCACTACATTTCACACCTAAACATGTCAACATGTATCCCCTAATAACAAGGTAGTCTCATATATCCACAGTGCCATTATTACAGCTAGTGCATTTAGCACAGAGACGGTAATTCTATCTGTATTCGTTTTTTCCCCAGTTGCACCAAAAATGTTCTTTAAAGCTGCTTTTCAATCCTAAAGATCATGCATTGCATTTGGTTTTCATGACTTTCTAGTCACTTTTAAATGTTTTGTTTTAAATGACATTGACATTTGTTAAGACTTTAAGACAGTTGTCTTTTTGTTTTTTTTTTTTATTTAAGCTTTATTTAAACATATAATGTAACCCCACCACCCTCTCCCAACCCCTCAAAGACAGTTGTCTTGTACATCATTCCCTAAACTGAATTTGGCTGCTTTCCTCGTGATCAGAGGTTAGAGGTTAAACATATTTGGCAAGAATATTACATATGTGTCCATCCCACTCTGTCATGTCAGAGACACACAATGCCAGAGTCCCTTTACTGGTGAGATTAAGTGTGATTACTTAAGGTGAGAGCTATCAGATATCCCTTGTAGACACAATTGTCCCCTTCGTGAATAATAAGTAATCTGTGGGGTGGTCCTCTGTGACTCTGTCAATATCCTGTTCCCTTACAATCTTATACACCATAGTTTTGGCATCTATTTTCTCCTTGCCTTAACTCTAGAAGTTAATTTTTAGAAGGTTGCAAACAATCCCACAGTAAGTTTCAGGGATTTTTTAAAAGAAGGCACATCTTTAGTAGCCAATGGCCTGAGAAAAATTCAGTGACCTTGAGCTGGTACAGATTTCAGCACAAAGGGATTTCTTCATTTTCCAGACAACCCCTAGCAGTTTATAAACATTAGGACTATACAGAAATTCTGTAGCTCCACATTGGGAAGCATGATCTCAGAGCTTTGACAGGTGTGGCAGAAAGATGATGGAATCCAGCAAGGTTCTCTGACAGGCAATTCATAGGACATCCTGAGCAAATGCTTGGGCCATGGGTTTACACAAAAACTATATTCCTAGCAAATATGGAAGAAACTCAACCCTAATATGCTTATTCAGCCAGTATGTCCTATCCTCTAGGCCTTATAAGCCTAAAGGAAGAGAGACCTGATGTTCTAACCAAGAGCATCAGGGAAGCACCATGAATCCCAAGGACTTGGTGGCAGGGGGTTGGGGGGGGGTAGGTAACAGCCTCCACCCTCCAACAAATATTTACCGAGCACCTATCATATTCCAGACACTCTTCTAGGCATGAGGTTTCAGTGTCAAGAGTGAACAAAGTCCCACCCTCACAGAGCTCACATTTCTATTGGCTGGAGACAGACAAAACAGGATATCAGGTGGTGAAAAGTGCTATAGATAAAAAAGGGGATACCAAGATATAAAGGGGATAGGAGCCAGCAGGGTGAAGTTGCTGTTTCATCTGAAGTGACTAGAGAAGGCCTTAGTGGGAAGAGACATTAGAGACTTAAAAAAGAGAAAGCCATACAAGTATCTAGGAACAGGGTTTTCTACGTAAAACAATAGCAAACACAGGCCTCAGGCAGGTGCACACTTGGCATGTTCAAGGAACTGCAATGAGGTCTCCAAACCAGTTGGAGCCCACATCGGGGAAGAATTCAGCAAGGATCGCACCTCATAGCTGCAATGGCTCCAGAACTGTGTCCTATGATGATGGTCTTCTCATCACAGTGCAGCTCCGCCTCCATGAAGGGCAGCCAGATGCTCTCTCGAGCTGTAACTAAGATTCAGGGTAAAGAAAGAGTGTCATTTGATAGGACAGTCTTATAGTCTAATGCTGTCCCACCTTTCTAGTCAATGACTACTCAGCACTTCTCAGTTTAAGAACTGCAGGACCAAATGGGAGATGGGGCTGTTTTAACAGAGCCAATGATGTACTGGCTGTTGTTGCTGTTTGAAAGACTCAGATCCACAGTTTTGGTCTATCTATCCAACCATCCATCTATCTATCTGATTTTGCTTTTATTTTTCACCATGTTCTTATAAGAAAATGCTGAGGAGGGGCACCTGGGTGGCTCAGTGGGTTAAGCCTCTGCCTTCAGCTCAGGTCATGATCTCAGGGTCCTGGGATCGAGCCCCACATCGGGCTCTCTGCACAGCGGGGAACTTGCTTCCCCCCTTCTCTCTCCACCTGCCTCTCTGCCTACTTGTGATCTCCATCTATCAATCAATAAATAAAATCTTTAAAAAAAAAAAAAGAAAATGCTGAGGAAATAAAAATATAACTCTGAAGCTTTAATGTGAACTTTCAAACTTAAGAAAAAAGACTCTAGACCACATTCTCAAATTCATATGTGCATATATATTTTTTTTCCCAAGAAAAGTCTCCTGACTCAGGTCAGGTCATAGGCACAGTCAGAACAAAAGTGGCAATGTTACATTTTGAAATATTCCAATCTCCTATAGGTGCTGTAAAGTTTTATTGTATCTCTGTCTCACATGAAACACCCATAAATTTTGCCTGAAAATATCTGTTGACCTCTAGAAAGGAAAATAGTGACTTGCAAAGTTGAAAGTCAAATTTTACCAAGCCCAGGTGATTTTCTTGATCCTTACTAGAATTTTCTAGAATATTTTTTGGTTTACACCCTTTTCCCTAAACTACATGCCATCATTCATTCTTAGGTATATATTCCCTTCGGCTTCTCTGGTGTGATACTCTTGTTCTCTACCAGGAAAATGGTAAGATCAAAACCCAACAAAATGAGGCTATTTAAAAACATGTTTAAAACTTACTTGGGTCAGGCATGTTTTTAGCCAAACACTGGAAACCAGGTATCTATGATATGAGGGGGGAAAAAAAGCTATAATAAAGATCTTAATTACAACTAATACTTTGCTAATAAGAAATGAGACACCTGATACGATCTTTATCAATTCAATGAATATTTGCTTATATTATGAAATAAAGTGAGTTAAGTGCCACAGGGTTACATATGAACACACAATCCTTCCAGTGATAAACTCCATCTGTCTGTATTTCTATATGTAGCTAGCTCTGTGGATCTCTATATACAGAGACCTATATCCACATTTATATATCTCTGTTTATTGCTGTAAACATATACTATAGAGGTATCATGAATGAATGCATTCTAGACAAACTAACTAGTCAAACAGACTGTGTCCCAGGGATTAGGTAAAATATGGTACAGAAACATGGAAGAGAAAGTTGGAGATCCCACCCTCTTGGACAGCTTCAGACCTGATCTTTTTGGTTTGTAGCTCTGGCCTTGGTTTTCAGCCACAGCCCTGGAACTTTATTCTAGAAATGTACTCTAGAGCTCTAGAGGATGGCAATCCAGGAAGCAATCCTATTGCCTGGTTATGGAAGAGGTTAAAAAAAAAAAATCAAGATGCGTAAGACAACCACAGCTGGTCACCATTTTCATAAAGCTCATAAAGAAGCCAAATTAAATATATTGTTCAAAGCACACACACATAGTTGCAAAAATACGTCCACTTTTAAGAGGAGAAATGAAAAAAATTTCAGGATGGTAGGGAAATGGGATGGGGGGTACATACATGTGGCTTTGAAGGTATTGTTAATGTTGCTGATTTTAGTTTGGTGATGGAGCCCCAGGTATTCATTACATTATACTTCATAATTTACATATATGTTACATACAGCTTTTTTTACATATCAACTATTACGTATTGATTTTTTAAAAATCAGAGGCAGGGAGCAGAGAAGCAGATGTACAATCATCTGAACCAGCGGCAGATGCAGGGAAACGGAGGGGGCTCTAGGAAGTGGTGCCTTGTACCACTTCCTAGAGAAGTCTTCGAGGCAGTTCCACCCACCAAAATTCCGACTATTAGTACTAGAGTTTGAGACAGGGCAGCAGGGAGAGGCATGAAAACACGCTGGCCTTTGCTGAAGGGGGTGTGTTGGGGTGGGGTAGGGGCTGGTGAACACCCGTTCCAACTTCATTCCTCCGAGCCCTCCATCCCTTCCGTGCAGAGCAGCCAGAAGTGTGTCTTACCTGCTCCAGCCCCTTCTTCACCCAGCCGTACCAGCCGTGGGTGCCCACATCGCCGCCTCCGTTCCCGGGAACAATAACCGCCTTGCTCGGGGAAGCCATGAGCGCAGAGGGTCCGGTTTCGCCCAGTAGCCTCACCGGTCTTGCCGGGAGCCCAAGACTGAATCCGCTGAGGAGTCTGCACCGTGGCATTCTGGGAATTGTAGTTCTGGGCGCCCGTGGGTCCGCTCGTGGACTGCAGCGGTCCTCACCGCACATGGCGGCCAAAGCAAACCCGGGAGTTTCCATAGTATGTGAACCACCTTCCGCTTGCCTCTTACGCTAGTCCCCTCATCACCTTATTTAGGACAGGCTGTGACATGCCCAGAATTTGTTCTCTTTACTACAATTACGATGTATTTCTATAGGAAAGTGTGTTTTTAGTTCCAATACACAGAAATAATCTATTTGAGTTGAGGACTCCTGAAATTCTTATTACTTTTCCTTCTCATTTCATTTTTTTTTTTAAAGATTTTATTTATTGGAGAGACAGATAGTGAGAGAGATAGCGAGACAGAACGAGTCGGGGAGAAGCAGAGGGAGAGGGAGAACTCCCCACTGAGCAGGGAGCCCCACGCGGGGCTTGATCCCAGGATCATGACGCGAACTGAAGGCAGAGGCTTAACCCACTGAGCCACCCAGGTGCCCCCCTTCTCATTTCAAAACAGTTGTTAATATAATAGTTACTGTCGGCTCTGGTTGTCGGCTCTGGTCGCTTTAAATGCTGTCTTTTTAAAAGGTGCACGTGGATAACATTCATACTCAAACCAATTTAGAGACCAGGGAAACTGAGGTAGAAATGAAGTAGTGTACCACCTATTATATTATATGCAGTTCTGAAATTTTAGGAACCAGTCGTACCTCACAGATATATCCAAATCTTTTATTTTTCTTAAAGATTTTGTTTATTTGAGAGAGAGAGAGAGAGAGAGAACAAGTGGGGAGGGAGGGGTAGAGGGAGAAGAAGACTCCCGCTGAGCTGGGAGCCCCACATGGGGCTTGGTCCCAGCACTGCGGAATCACAGTCTGAGCTGAAGGCAGCCACTTAACCAACTGAGCCACCCAGGTGTCCCTACTTCTATATTGAGGTGGGCAGAAGTGTGCATGCGTGGTTATAAATGGGAATAAACATGTGGCACCTCTGTAGCTCAGTGGGTTAAGTGGCTGACTTTGGCTTGGTCATGATCTTGGGGTCCTGGGATAGAGCCCAGGGTCAGCTGGTCTCCTGTCTCAGCGGGGAGTCCGCTTGTCCCTAGGTCTCCCTCTGCCCCTAGTCCCCTCATGCTCTCTCTCTCTCAAATAAGTCACTAAAATCTTTTAAAATAAAGAAATCAAATAAATGGAAATGAACAGGAAAGTGCTTCTTCCTTGTCCCCCCCATGGACTTACTCACTGTGTACATGACAGGTATTTCAGTATCTGTTACCGAGGAACACTCTCAGGCAGTTTATTTTTTGAACAGGCACAAGCAGGTGATCAAGGATACACTGCCCACCACCACGTTCTTTAGGAAGAGCCAGACATACTCTTTCTTCTTGAACCTCAGACTCTGAATTTTCTTTAAAAGGTCAATATTAGCTTTCTGCCCGTGGACGCCGCCGAGTAAGCATCGTTAAAGTCTCCCCTCCCACCGCCGTCATGTCTAAGTCAGAGTCTCCCAAAGAGCCTGAACAGCTGCGGAAGCTCTTCATCGGAGGTCTGAGCTTTGAAACAACCGATGAGAGTCTGAGGAGCCATTTTGAGCAATGGGGAACACTTACGGACTGTGTGGTAATGAGAGATCCAAACACCAAGCGCTCCAGAGGCTTTGGGTTTGTCACATATGCCACTGTGGAGGAGGTGGATGCAGCCATGAATGCAAGGCCACACAAGGTGGATGGAAGAGTTGTGGAACCAAAGAGGGCTGTCTCAAGAGAAGATTCTCAAAGACCTGGTGCCCACTTAACTGTGAAAAAGATTTTTGTTGGTGGCATTAAAGAAGACACTGAAGAACATCATCTAAGAGATTATTTCGAACAGTATGGGAAAATCGAAGTGATTGAGATCATGACTGACCGAGGCAGTGGCAAAAAGAGGGGTTTTGCTTTTGTAACATTTGATGACCATGATTCTGTAGACAAGATTGTCATTCAAAAATACCATACTGTGAATGGCCACAACTGTGAAGTAAGGAAAGCACTCTCTAAGCAAGAGATGGCTAGTGCTTCATCCAGCCAAAGAGGTCGAAGTGGTTCTGGAAACTTTGGTGGGGGTCGTGGAGGTGGTTTTGGTGGGAATGACAACTTTGGTCGTGGAGGAAACTTCAGTGGTCGAGGTGGCTTTGGTGGCAGTCGAGGTGGTGGTGGATATGGTGGCAGTGGGGATGGCTATAACAGATTTGGTAATGATGGTGGTTATGGAGGAGGTGGCCCTGGTTACTCTGGAGGAAGCAGAGGCTATGGAAGTGGTGGACAGGGTTATGGAAACCAGGGCAGTGGCTATGGCGGGAGTGGCAGCTATGACAGCTATAACAACGGAGGAGGCGGAGGCGGCTATGGCGGTGGTAGTGGAAGCAACTTTGGAGGTGGTGGAAGCTATAATGATTTTGGCAATTACAACAATCAGTCTTCAAATTTTGGACCCATGAAAGGAGGCAATTTTGGAGGCAGAAGCTCTGGCCCTTATGGTGGTGGAGGCCAATACTTCGCCAAACCACGAAACCAAGGTGGCTGTGGTGGTTCCAGCAGCAGCAGTAGCTATGGCAGTGGCAGAAGGTTTTAATTACTGCCAGGAAACAAAGCTTAGCAGGAGAGGAGAGCCAGAGAAGTGACAGGGAAGCTACAGGTTACAACAGATTTGTGAACTCAGCCAAGCACAGTGGTGGCAGGGCCTAGCTGCTACAAAGAAGACATGTTTTAGACAATACTCATGTGTATGGGCAAAAAACTCGAGGACTGTATTTGTGACTAATTGTATAACAGGTTATTTTAGTTTCTGTTCTGTGGAAAGTGTAAAGCATTCCAACAAAGGGTTTTAATGTAGATTTTTTTTTTTGCACCCATGCTGTTGATTGCTAAATGTAATAGTCTGATCATGACGCTGAATAAATGTGTCTTTTTTTTAAATGTGCTGTGTAAAGTTAGTCTACTCTGAAGCCATCTTGGTATACTACCCCAACAGTGTGAAGTTAGAATTCCTTCAGGGTGATGCCAGGTTCCATTCGAAATTTATTTGCAACCTGCTTGGGCACAGAAGCCATTGTCTCCACAAACCTTGGTGTAGTTGAACTGACAGTTAATGTGTTGTGACCTGGAGTTCACCATTAAAAGGTCACCCAAGCAAAGTCCTGGAGTTTATTTGGTTATTAATATGATTGTTGGCACATCCTATGCAATATATCTAAATTGAATTATGGTATCAGATAAAATTATAGATGGGATTAAAGCTTGTGTATCATCCATTATCATGTGTAATCAATAAACGATTTAATATTCAAAAAAAAAAAAAGGTCAATATTATTGGATGCCTGGGTGGCTCAGTGGGTTAAGCTGCCGCCTTCTGCTCAGGTCATGCATGATCCCAGGGTCCTGAGGCTGAGTCCCTCATTGGGCTCCTTGCTCGGCAGGGAGCCTGCTTCTCTCATCGACTCTGCCTGCTTGTGCGCTTTTTTTTCCCCCTCTCTCTCTAATAAATAAATAAATAAAATCTTAAAAAAAAAAAGGTCTACATTATTGAATTTTATTTTTTTAAGATTTTATTTATTTATTTGACAGATCACAAGTAGGCAGAGAGGCAGGCAGAGAGAGAGGAAGAAGTAGGCTCCCTGCTGAGCAGAGAGCCCGATGTGGGGCTCAATCCTAGGACCCTGGGATCATGACCTGAGCCGAAGGGAAAGGCTTTAACCCACTGAGCCACCCAGGCGCCCCTATATTATTGAATTTTAAATGTAACCTTATTCACTTCAGAAGGGATGAATAATTGAGACACACAACACCATGGACTGATCTCAAAATAATTGTGCTGAGTGAAAGATACTAGACAAAAAAAGAGTACATACCATATTATTCCACTTATTTGAAACTATGGAAAATATCAGCAGCACAAGGAAACATTACACATGCTCATCATCCTGATTGTGGTGATAAATGTCAAAAGTTAATAAACTGTACATTTTAGGGCACCTGGGTGGCTCAATTGGTTAAGCAACTGCCTTTGGCTCACATCATGATCCTGGAGTCCCAGGATCCTGTCCCACATCAGGCTCCCAGCTCAGCAGGGAGTCTGCTTCTCCCTCTGACCCTTCCCCTTCTCATGCTGTCTCTCTCTCTCATTCTCTGTCTCTCAAATAAATAAATTTTTAAAATATATATATAGTACACTATAAATATGTGCAGCTTACTGTGTGTCAATTATACCACAATGAAGCTGTTTAAAATTTAAATATAAATTAAAACAATCACAGGCATTCCTATAGCTTACAGATTGCTTACTATGTGGTTTTTAGTTCAATAAACAATTAACAGGAACTGTGGTCTGAAAAAGGATCTATCCTTCCTTAAGATTTAAGATTTGTCTTTCTTCTCAGTCGCAAGGTAATTGGCTCTTCCTTTGAGAAGGAGAAAAATAAGGTAATGGCCTCAACTGTCACCTTTCTCAGATTGTTTTTGTCAACAATGATTGCAAAGATTACGTACTTACACATAAATCTGCCTTGTTTTCTTTTCTACTTTCTATCTCCTGGGCAAGCATTTTTCTGAGCTTGTCCTTATCAAAGAAGAAATAGCTTGGTTTCAAAACTAAAATCGTTTTCATGAATCAAAAAATGAAAATGCTCATTTATATCTGGTATATCATTTGCTAATATTGAAAGGACTATTCTTAAGAACTTGACAAAACTATTTTCATTTTTCTTTTTTTAAAGATTTTATTTTAAGTAATCTCTACACCCAACATGGGGCTTGAACTCATGAGCCCAAGATCAAGAGGTGGATACTTTACCAACTGAGCCAGCCAGGAACCACTCATTTTCATTTTTCTGACAGACTCAGCCATCAGCCTCTATGGCTCTCTTTAGGAATCATCTTCCTTTGCCTGAACTTTTCTTTTCAGGTCAGAATCTCTTTACACAATTTGCCTCTGATTCTCCAAACTCAGTGTCTAGACATTCTACCCTTTTCTGTGGTTCCTTTTCTATTTCTTTCACTTAGTATTATTGTTTTAACCAATAAGAAGAAAGGAAAATATAAGGAAAGCTTCTTTGGAGTCCTGAAGGACACGTGGGAGTTAAGTGAGAAAAGAAGGGAGGCAACCAATGATGTTGGGGTTTAAAGCAAAAGGTCAAGAAAGAATTCTTGAGATGCCTTCGGTCCCCAAAGGTGGTTTTATTAAAGCATGGGAACAGGACCCATGGGTATAAAGAGCTGCCCTGAGTTTGTGAGGAGCAACTGATTATATCTGAAGTTGGGACTGGGGGTTAGGGATAGTGTAAGTCTCTAAGGAATTTTGGAAGCAAGGTTTCCAGGACCCTGAGGAGGCTAGCTATTGTCAGGAAAAAGTTATTATGATTTAGTAAAACCCTAGCCATGAGACCCTTCAGAAGTATATCAGTGGACCGTTTGCTTGGAGGATGATTGCTAAATAGATCTCAGGTGTAGAAATAAAGGAAGTTTCCAGGGGGGCGCCTGGGTGGCTCAGTGGGTTAAACCGCTGCCTTCGGCTCAGGTCATGATCTCAGGGTCCTGGGATCGAGTCCCACATCGGGCTCTCTGCTCAGCGGGGAGCCTGCTTCCTCCTCTCTCTCTGCCTGCCTCTCTGCCTACTTGTGATCTCTGTCTGTCAAATAAATAAATAAATAAAATCTTAAAAAAAAAAAAAGGAAGTTTCCAAAGGAATTTTTTAAAAAGATTTTATTTATTCATTTGACAGAGAGATCACAAGTAGGCAAAGAGGCAGGCAGAGAGAGAGGAGGAAGCAGGCTCCCCGCTAAGCAGAGAGCCCAATGCAGGGCTCGATCCCAGGACCCTGGGATCATGACCTGAGCCGAAGGCAGAGGCTTTAACCCACTGAGCCACCCAGGCGCCCCTCAAAGGAATTTTTATATGTTAAAGGATCTAGGAGGTTGGGATAAGCTAAGATCAACTTTTGCCCTTAGCGAAGTATTAACATCCAGGCTGTTGAGTTCCTAGAGGAAGGTCACTCTGCCTGTTTCAGGGACTTGCCAATGGGCTGTAAGTAGTAAGGAAATTTTAATTTTTTCCCTTTGCCTTTGTTCCCCCCATAAACCAGGTTGTTCTTAGCAGTGTGGAGGGCATGCACAAGGGCACAGAGGTGAGACACAACAACAAAGGCTGGGAAAGACAACTGGTTCAGTGCTGTAGCACTGAAGTAGGTAGATCATGGAGGCCCTTGTACAGCAAGATGGGGTATCTACTTTATCCTGTAAGTGACTGAAAGCCAGGTAGAGTTTTAAACAAGGGAAGATCTGGGTCAGATGTGTGACTCCGAAAAATCTATCTGGCAATCAAAGTGAGATTTGGGTTTGACAAAATTTGGGGAAAGAGATCATTCTGGGGGGCTGTTATAGTAACTGAACGAAGGAGAACGAGGGCTTGAAATAAGTAGATAAAAGGAACTGAGAAATAATTCGAATAAAAAAATCAACAGGACCAAGTGATTCATTATTAGTTTCAGGTTTGGGGTGTCAGAAATGTAGGAGAAGAAAAAACATCTTTTCCTTCCACCCTTCTAGGTTCTTGGCTGGGACTCTGAAACAAAAAACATGTGAACAAGAGAAAAGCATACAAATTGATTTTTAAGTATGTTTTACATGACATAGGAGCCTTCATAAAGAAATGAAAACTCAACAAAGCAGCTAAATCAGATTGTTTTTATGTGATGAAGAGTAGTAGATCATGAAGAAAATTCAATGGGATAAAAAGATATGAGCTAAGTTTAGTAAGCAGGAAGAAACTTAGCAAGACCTGTTCATTTTGATTTCTCTCATCATCTAGGGTAAGTATATGCAAAACTACCTCCAAAGTGTGAAGGAGGCATAAGACCAAAGAAAAAGCCTGGTAATTCCAGCTTAACAAGAGATGATTTACTAAAGGGACTTTAGTTTGGGTGGCTGCAAGATGAGTAGATCTCTGCAACCCCACCTCTCATAAGACTTGCTTTTTTTTAAGCCCTAGAGGCAGGGAAATATGTCCTGGGAGACCACCCCCAGAGGAAATATTTGAGAATAGTTGAGTCATGTCATAGTCATAGCTCCAGAGCCTGCCAAGGATGTCATGTCTCAAGGGTGTACTTAAGGGTGTGGTTAGACAAAAAGAAAGTGTGTGTGTGGGGGCAGCTATGCTGAAGGCTTCGGGTTACAAAGAGGTAGTCATGGTGGATCCACCCTGGACAGTGCTAGTCCAGCTCACACAGCACCCCTCTGTCTGCAGAGGTAACAGATGTCTCCTCCTGGTAAAGGGAAGGTACCTTTCCCATGAAGGTCTTATGGCCTGTTTGAAGGGAGACAGGAGAGGTCAGTGGGGCCTTCCTTGCACCTACCCTCTCTCAAAAACTCTCAGCTTAAAATATTCAAGATGCCAACATTTCATATTGTGGGGTAGCATGTGTTGAAACACATCAGAGACAAGGAAGGACTCCTTATTAAATAGGCTGACTGGGAGAGGAATGATATCTCCAAGTGAAATAGAAAGTACAAGAGATAGGTTAGTTTAAGGCAAGGGGAGCAATGGATTCAGTTTAAAAGATAAAATGAGGCATATTAAAATTATAAGAGCTTATTTGAACAAAATTCAGTTAGAATCAAACAGCACCAAACCAGAAGTGGTTAGGAGCCCTCTCTGCCAACAGGAGTCAGGAAAAACACTTTCATAGAGAAGGAATGGAAGCAAAGAGAAGAAATTAATTGATTGTCCAGTTGGCTCGTTGTGATTGCTTGTCCTCTGTGTTTTGATTTCATAACCTCAAAGCATTTATATGCTTACATTTTAGTTTGCTTATTAGGCTGCCATGACCTTAGAGCCACATTAGTCTAATGGCCTTCATGTTCAATCATCTTAACAGGACATATGGAGACTGAAGTGCCAAGAATATCCAGAGATATCCAGCAGGTTGTTGCTGAATATATGACTCTCACGTTGGATAAGTATGAGACAGAAATATAGAAATTAGATTATAGGTGATGAATAATACGTCACAAAAATTGTGAAAGATTTTGAAATAGTCAAAAGAGTTTACTGGGTGAAGTTCCAAAGAATGCTGGGCGTATTTTAAAGGACTTCCTAGGGTCATCTGATTGTAAGGGGTGTGTGCCTTTATCTTTGACTAAGCTATTTCATAACTCTGTAGAGACAGGAATTAATTTACAGAAAACTGATAGTGATGAAGGCTAGTTGGAAGAAAGACAGGCAGGGACAAGCTCCCCATGTCCCTGAAGAGGAAACTACCCTTAAAAGGATTTTATACCATCCTAGAAGGAGCCCTCCACCCTTTCCCACATAATCAATGACAAAAACCACTGATGACAGGCACCTGGAGGGTACCAGATTAAAACTCAGTTGGTTAAGCAACTGACTGCTGATTTCTGCCTAGGTAGTGATCTCAGGGTTGTTGGATACAACCCCCCTAGGGGCGCCACACTCAGTGTGGAGTCCACTTGTCCCTCTCCCTCTGCTCCTCACCCCTTCATACATACACGTATACATACATACATACATAAAATCAATCTTTAAAAAAACTCCCAATATTTTAAATGTGTGAGATTGTATTTAAAATATCCTTCTCGGGACGCGTGGGTGGCTCAGTGGGTTTTAACCTCTGTCTTTGGCTCAGGTCATGATCCAGGGTCCTGGGATCGAGCCCCGCATCGGGCTCTCTGCTCAGCGGGGAGCCTGCTTCCTCCTCTCTCTCTCTGCCTGCCTCTCTGCCTACTTGTGATCTCTGTCTGTCAAATAAATAAATAAATAAATAATCCTCCTAAATTTCCAGTACTGAAAGAATCCAGGTTCAAATAATCAAAGCAAGCCTTTGGCAAATGATATTCTTTTAATGTTTGGTTAAAAAGCACAGCTGTCTTTTCTCAGTGTAATCCATAATAAAAATATGTGTGTATTTTGAGTTTGTTTCCTCACTGAGAGAAAAATTAGTGCAAACTTCCTAAATTTATTCAAGTTTAATAATGGAATAGCCTACCATTACTCTGACATAATGTTTTAGGAACTTGGAAAATGTAAATTTGTTCAACAAAACTGAATAATTATTCCACAAACTTCTAATATTAAAAGTAATTATGTAAAAACAAAGAGTAATTATGTTTCAAGGTACATGGACTTCAAACTAATTGGTATTCTGGGGCATCTGGGTGGCTCAGTCAGTTCAGCGTCTGCCTTCGGCCCAGGTCATGATCTCAGGGTCCTGGCATCGAGCCCCACATGGAGCTCCCTACTCAGCGGGGAGCCTGCTTCTCCCTCTCCCTCTGCTTGCTCTGCCTACTTGTGCTTGCTTTCTGTCAAGTAAATAAATAAAATCTTAAAAAAAAAAACCCTAATTGGTGTTCTGTATGTAATTTAAAGTTTTGTACTAATATTAAGTTGAACTAAGTAATGGTAATCCTTGGATGTCTAGATAGTTCTAAGCATAATATTAAGTTTATATAGCTTTGTTTCTTATTTTTATATACTACAGAAAGGCTGTATTCCTGGGTCAGATTAATAAACGTGCTCATTTTTGTCGCTTATAAAAAGGTGTACAATGGTTGTGATGATGCGGAAAGAAGTGCTCCATAGAGTTAGGGGTTTTGCTAGTCTCCTAGGATGCCTGAATATGACAGCTCTCAATTATTCACCTTCTCCTAGATGGATGACAGGGGCAGACACGCAGAGAGTAACTGCATTAGCGCCAGTCCCTGCGCTAATGCAGTTAGCATTACCTTCTAGTAAAGAGAACGCGAATCCAACAGAGCGAGCGAAAGGAGGAAACCTGGTAATAATTTAAGGAAGCATTTCTCTACCTGTCGAATTCCCTCACCTAGCGCAGACAGCCTCACTCGCCCTTCGCCCCGCCCTTTCCCGCGCTGATACCTTTTCCCGGCAACCTTCAGGCTCCTCCGCACGGCGCCCTTCCTTCTTCCGGTGCTACACGTCATCATTCTCGCTTCCCGGTAACTAGGGCGATGAGAGGGACTTCCTACTTAGGCGAACGGAAGTCATGTTGGCTCAGCCCAATCCCTGAGGCGTGCACGCTACACCTAGGAAGCAATCTGGCAGGCACTGGAGTTTTCTGAAGGACAAAGGTTTAGAAGTGAACGTGAAGGAACTTAGGATCTGAAGAATTTTGGTTTCGTGGACCAAAGCACGATTGTATTGCCCTACTCCAAGATGGCGGCGCGGCTTCACTAAACGTCTTGCTTCCGCTCCTCCGCCGGAGAGGCCTTCTTTGATTGGCCAGAGGACGGCGCAGTGGAGTGACGCACAGGGACGCGGACCAGTTGGCTGAGAGCTGAGCTGGATTTGGCGGTGGGAGCCGGAGCGGGGCGCTAGCAGCTGTGTGTGCGGACGCGGCCAGGTGAAGGGCTCCTGCCAGGTGAGTGGGAGTGCCGGTGATGGGGGGCCCCTGGGCACGGACAAGAGTCTCTATAGGGACCGAGTGGGTGCTCCTGGGACGAAACCTTCTCTCGGTGGGCAGAGAATCTTAGGGACTCGGTGACCCAGGGGTCCCCTGAGAGTGACGCGTTCGTCGTCTGGCGGTGCGGCCGGCCGGTTTCTGACTCGGGAACCCTCCCAATCGCGGGGTGCGGAAGGATTCAACCTTTTTTCAGTTGAGTAACCCGAAATGTGGGTGAAAAGACTTTTGATTCGTGACAGCTGGAAGTAGGACCCAGGTCTTCCGACTGCCTTTCAACAATTAAACTTTGCTTAAACTTGGCCATCGTGTTCTGAAAGTTATGCTTTGATGGGATGAGCGGTTCAGTTTTTCGTGTGTGTGTGTGTCTTTTTTCTTTTGGCAGATATTGCTGCAAAATCTTTAAAGTTCTTTTATTCACTCATTCATTCAGCTATTAACCTCTTCAGAAAATCTTTGAGGGTATGATGTGAGCCATAAATCGACCGCCCTAGAAAAATGCGTATTAACTCATGCACACAATTTGCATACAGTTTCAGAAGATTTATAGACCCTCTGAAGTCCTCCGTTGGTTTTGTGCCCAGAGTTAAGAATCCATGCTCTAGAATAAGTGAGGGGAGGAGGCAGTGGGAAATGGAAAGAGCAGGTTTTAATATGTAGCTGCGTGGGGACATTGGATGGAGCCATTACCTTTTAATAATGAACTGTTTTAAATGGGAAAACAGTTATTTAATGAAAACTTTAGAGGTACTTGATGAGAATTGTCATATTAGAAAATGCTTTTATTCCTACTCAGGTAGTTGCAGAGATGGGTCCTATGTAAAGGTATTTAAGATCCTGCCTTTGCCAGAAAGAACAAATACATGCCTTAGAGTTTCAGTTGGAGCCAACATTTGGAATTTTTGTGGTCTGAGTTGTGTGTAGTAAACTAATTGTTTCGTGGGCGCCTGGGTGGCTCAGTTGGTTAAGCGACTGCCTTCAGCTCAGGTCATGATCCTGGAGTCCGGGGATCGAGTCCCACATCGGGCTCCCAGCTCCTCGGGGAGTCTGCTTCTCTCTCTGACCTTCTCCTTGCTCATACTCTCTCTCTCAAATAAATTAATAAAATATAAAAAAAAACTAATTGTTTCGTTTACCTTCCTAGCCATATAAAAACCATTTCCTTAGTCTACATTACTTACAGTATGTATGGCACTTCTCATAATAACATAGAGATGATTTTTCAGCACTGCAGAAAGTGAGCACTAGAGGCTACTAAAAATGTAGATTCTTTAATTTACCTGTTTTTCCATTTTTCACGAGCGGCTTGTTCCCTTGAACCCTAAGTGGCTGAGATATGTGTTAGCCTTAGCCTAGATTTTAGGATGTAAGAAGGATGTATAAAACACTCAATGGAGGTGGCATCGTGGGGGTTTGAAAAGCTTAGTCTAAATGGTTATTTTATTAGCCATAATCTTTTGAGGCATGAGCATAAGCAACC
>RCUC01156056.1:0-34184 GCA_003697995.1 Taxidea taxus jeffersonii | reverse complement strand
TTTGTCCTGGAAGCTTTTTATCTCTCCTTCTATTTTCAATGATAACCTAGCTGGATAAAGTATTCTTGGCTGCATGTTTTTCTCATTTAGTGCTCTGAATATATCATGCCAGTTCTTTCTGGCCTGCCAGGTCTTTGTGGATAAGTCTGCTGCCAATCTAATACTTTTACCATTGTATGTTACAGACTTCTTGTCCCGTGCTGCTTTCAGGATTTTCTCTTTCTCGCTAAGACTTGTACATTTTACTATTAGATGACGGGGTGTGGACCGATTCCTATTGATTTTGAGGGGGTTCTCTGCACCTCCTGAATTTTGATGCTTGTTCCCTTTGCTATATTAGGGAAATTCTCTACGATAATTCTCTCCAATATACCTTCTGCTCCCCTCTCTCTTTCTTCTTCTTCTGGAATATCAATTATTCTAATGTTGTTTCGTCTTATGGTATCACTTACCTCTCAAATTCTCCCTTCATGGTCCAGTAGTTGTTTGTCTCTCTTTTGCTCAGCTTCTTTATTCTCTGTCATTTGGTCTTCTATATCACTAATTCTTTCTTCTGCCTCACTTATCCTAGCAGTAAGAGCCTCCATTTTTTATTGCACCTCATTAATAGCCTTTTTGATTTCAACTTGGTTAGATTTTAGTTCTTTTATTTCTCCAGAAAGGGCTTTTATTTATCCAGACAGGGTTTCTCTAATATCTTCCATGCCTTTTTCAAGCCCAGTATAACCTTGAGAATCGTCATCCTGAATTCTGAATTCTAGATCTGACATATTACCAAAGTCTGTATTGGTTAGGTCCCTAGCCTTTGGTACTGCCTCCTGTTCTTTTTTTTGTGGTGAGTTTTTCCACCTTGTCATTTTGTCCAGATAAGAATATATGAAGGAGCAAATGAAATACTAAAAGTGTGGCAAAGACCCCAGGGAAATGTGCTTTAACCAAATCAGAAGAGACCCCAAATCGTGGGGGGGGAGGAGAAAAGGGGTAAAAAGAAGTTCAGAAAAGAGAAAAAAAAATTTAAAAAAGAGAACCCAAATAAAGAAAAAAATATAGAAAAGAAAATATATATATATATTAGACTGGTGACTAGAACAGGGTCACCCACTTAATTTGGGGAGTATTTTGGTCTCTTAGAAGAAACTACTTCCCAAAATTTTAAAGAATGAAAAGCATATATAAGGGTAAACACAATGAAGGAATGAAATATGACTATAAAGATGAAAAAAAATTGTTTTAAATTTCTAACAAAGGAGTTGGTACGGTAAGTTGGTACGGAGAATAAAAAAAAAAAAAAGAAAGTGTAGAGAACTTGCTTGTGCTGGAGACTAGATGAAGCCCGGTGCTAGATTTAGGGTGTATTTTGATCTATTAGAAGCTGTAACCCAAATTTTTTAGAAGAAAAAGAACCCTATGTGTATACAAAGAATAAAGTTAGAGACAATGAAGGATAAATTATGACTATAATAATAAAGTTTCAAAAAAGATTTTTTTAAGAAAGTTATTAAGATAAACTAGTTAAAAAATGTTACAAGAGGAAAGGGTAAAAGTTAAAATAAATTAGAAGAGAAAAAAAATTTTTTTTTAATTAATTAACTTTGCAAGACTAAAGATTCATGGGGAGAAAGCCATGAATTCCATGTTTTGCTTTCTCCTCCTCTGGAATTCCACTGTTCTCCTTGATAAGTGAACTTGGTGTTGGCTGGATTTCTTGTTGATCTTCTGGGGGAGGGGCCTGTTGTAGTGATTTTCAAGTGTCTCTGCCCCAGATGGAATTGCACAACCCTTACCAGGGGCCGGGCTCAGTAATCCTCTAGGGTTCACTTTCGGGAGCTTTTGTTCCCTGAGCGCTTTCCGTAGATTTCTGGAGGACAGGAATGAAAATGGCGGCCTCCCAGTCTCCAGCCCGGAGGAGCCAAGAGCTTGAGGCCCCACTCTTCATTGCGCCCTCAGAAAAAAGTGCTTAATCACTCCCGTCTCCCCGACCTCCAGCCGCGTTTGGAGAAAATCGCACGCAATCACTCCCGTCTCACTGGTCTCCGGCTGCGCTCTGAGGTCACCCAGGCTGTGACCAAGCGTCTCTGTCTCTGGCACACAGCCCCACCCGCAGATCCCTGAACTCTTCCAGGTCAGAGTCTCCCTGGATCTTGTTGGGACCCCACGCACAGAGCACCAGCCTGTGTCACGGATTATCGCTCAAGGTAACCCCGAGTTGAGAGTTCACTCCTCGGCTCTGTCTCCGTAGCCAGCTTCCCCGCTCTAATACCTGTGAGCTCTGCGACACTCAGACACCCCCGATCCTTCTGTGACCCTGCGGGACCTGAGGCCACGCCGTCCCTGCGAGGTCTTTACCCCGGTTTAGCCTCTGGAGCGATGTCCCTCCATGGAGCTGACTTCTAGAAGTCCTGATTTTGTGCTCCATTGTTCCACCGCTTGCCGGGAGCCGGCCCCTCCCCCCGGGGTCTATCTTCCCGTGGTGTTGGATTCACTTCTCCGCTGGTCCTACCTTTCAGAAAGTGGTCAATTTTCTATTTCTTGAATTATTGCTCTTCTTCTCTTTGATCTCCTTTTGGATTTGTAGGTGTTCGGAATGGTTTGATAGGCTATCTAGCTGATCTCCTGCTGCCTCATGTTGTCTCAGCCTGCTACTTCTCTGCCAGTTGACTCCTCCCCCCATAACCTGCATTCTATTTGTAGCTCTTCTATTTATGTTTTACATGTTCCTGGGAAAGTCACTAAATCTTTCTCAGCCTGTTTCTTCCTCTTACAAAACAGTTACTGTTGGCACTTGAACAATACAAGCTTAAACTGCACCAGATCACTTACACAAGGGTATTTTTCAATTAATTCTGTAGAGCATGGAAAATGTATTTTCTTTTCCTTATGTTTTTCTTAATAACATTTTCTTTTCTCTAGATTACTTTAAGATTATACTCCATAATACATATAACATACAAAATATGTGTTGATTGACTGTTTATCTTATCAGTGAGGTTTCCAGTCACTGTAAGGTACTAGTTATTAAGTTTGAGGGGGAGCCAAGAGTTATACATGGATATTTAGCTGTACAGCGGTTGGACTCCTAACCTCCACATTGTTTAAACATCAACTTTATAATAATACTTGCGTCAGAGACTTGTAAGGATCGAAAGAGGAGCACAAAGACATAGCCAATCAGACATTTGGCTTATACATGCTTATTAAGTGCTAGTCCCTGTTTTTTCCCAAAGGAGGCTGCTATCTTTAAGTGACCTCGTTTGGGAGATCTATGTCATCAGCCTATCAGGAGCTTGAGTTGTTAATACTCTAACCTTGAAATATCAGGGTTTAACATTCAAAAATTGGATAGTGAGTTGATCTGAATAATATCTTAATTTGATATGATGCCTCTTTTCTGATGTGTTTTAATCTCAAATATTTTCCTGAATGTAATTCTTCTCTTGGAAGCTGCCACCAGCTGAGAAATAGTCACCCTCACCCGCTGTTTCCTCTAAAGAAAGAAACTCAGATGCAGCCTGAGGAAAAGACCTCCTCTGTCAGAAGTGATAAATCAGAGTATATTTTTTCATTGATATCTTAATTTTTATCTCTAATCATAACTTAGAAAAGAGTTTTGGAGGCAAAATCAAACCAAGAAAAAGTTTACTTTTATAAATATGAGAGGGAGAGATTAATCTCCAGGAAAATTAGAGAACATCCTTGTTCCACCTGAATCCTTTTAGTCCGTGTTTAATTTCAACCATCACCAGAGGTGTTCATCACATAAATGTCAAATGTAAAACAGATAAAATGTCACAACAATACAATAAATTGGATACTTTAAAGAACATAAAGTCATACAGTTTCTAGTAGTTTTCTAATTGTCCAGATGAATGACTGAACTCTCCTCCAAATTTTTATTGTAGAGGTACACCTATATAGTATTTTGGACAGGCATATGAGTTTCTCTAGGGACCGAAACAGAGTATTGCTTCCATTCCCCTGCTTCCATTCTCTCTTAGGCTTCACTCACCAGGATTATTACAAACAGGAAATGGTCATGCAAGGATGAGCTTCTCCCTCTTTCAAGCAGTAGACTAAGAATGATTAATAGAAGAGAGAGAGATCCTATACTTTGGTTCTGCTTAGAATCACTAAAGCATACTACTTTAAAGAAACTTTACAAAAGAAAATTAGGGGGAACAAAATGGAAATAAATACAGAGTCAAAAAAGAAGAAAGTGCATTTCCTTTCTACTTAGGTTTACAGACATATATTGACTACTATGTCCTGTATGCACTTTTCCAAAAGCTTAGAACCTAGAGGGGAAAGCAGATATGTGAACAAGTTTTTAACATCTAATATTGTCAGTGCTGAAACAGATGTGTGAAGATTGTTACACTCCTCTATAAACATGCTTCAAGGTTCTTTGGTCTACTTAATTCCATATTCTAACTTGAGACCTATATTTTAATTCAAAGGATTGCAAAATATGTAGGAACTTGACTCACTCCATCACTTCCTGAATCCCAGTCCACCTCCATATTGTGACTATTATTGATGTACAACATCAACAATCCCACTCCTAGATACCTACTTCATTGTAGTCAAACTAAAGGTTGTATTTTTATTCTAGCTGTCTCCTTAATTCATGGAGAGGAGGTAGACTATAACAAATAAGAATACAGACCTGAGGGGTGCCTTGGTGGCTCAGTTGGTTGGGTGACTGCCTTTGGCTCAGGTCATGATCCTGGAGTCCTGGGACTGAGTCCCACATTGGGATCCTGGCTCCATGGGGAGTCTGCTTCTCCCTCTGACCTTATCCCCTCTCATGGTCTCTTTCTCTCTCAAATAAATAAATAAAATCTTAAAAAAAAAAAAAAAAAAAGAATACAGACCTGGGATAAAATCCAGTTTTCAACACTTAACAGTCTGACCCCAGGCAAATTATCTCACTTCTCTAAAACTCAGTTTTATCCTTTGCAAATGGGGCTAATAATGCTCATCCTTTAAGTTTATATGTAAGAATTAAATGAGATACTAAATAAAAATGATTCACAGAGTGTAGTACAACATAAGCTTTCAATAAAAGTTTGCGACTTACTATTATCTTACTTTTCCGCAGTTAACTAATCCAAAAACAAACTCATCACATAGGTAAGATCTTGTTCCACCTTCTCAGAGAGTGGAATAATCTTCGGTATAGTGCAATAGTACCACACATAATCATACCATTCACCTACTAAGAGCTACAGAGGCAACTAGTTTAATTGAAGATATTTAAACCCATTTAATAAAAATACATGGGTGGAGGGAGTCAAAAGGCACAAACTTCCAGCTATAAAATAAATAAGTCATGGAGATATAATGCATGGCTTGGTGACTACAGTTAATAATACTATATCACATATATAAAAGTTGCTAAGAGAGTAGATCTTTGGGATGCAGGTGCCACTTTGGATCACTACCTTTGTATCCTTGGGGTAAATAACTAGTAGTGCAATTGCTAGGTCATAAGGTAGCTCAATTTTTAACATCCTGAAAAACCTCCAAACTGTTTTTCCCGAGTTGCTGCAACAGCTTGCATTCCCACCAACAGTGTAAGAGTCCGCACTATCAGGTCAACCCAGCTGTCGCCATGTGGAGCAGAGATGGACTGCCCCACTGTCTTCTCTTCTTCCATCCTTTACTTCCCACACTAGTCACTTCTTCCTTAAATCTAGTCTTTTATCTAACCACTTCACACCTACAGAATTTCAAGTATCTGCTAGCTACTTTCTCTGCTTCCTTCTATTCCCCCAACAACACCCTGAATATAACAATAAGAACAGGGCAATCCTCCTAAAATATTGTTTATCCCGTCATTTCTCTATTAGAAAGTAGTCAAGAGCTCACTACAGACTAAAGAATAAAGCTCAAATACATAACAAAGACTCCAAACTCTATCTCAGCTTACCTCTTAGATCTTGTCATCATCTCCTCCAACAAGAACCTCCTGATACAGCCAGACAGGAGCGTTTTCTGTCCCTTAATGGAACCACACAAATATATACCTTTGCTTATAGTATCATGTGATGAATTCTTCATCCAGAGGTATGGAAAACCTAGTTCAAACAGACTCAGTAGAGCCAGTTTTTAAATATTTAAGAATTTGTTAAGCTAACTGTTTAATCACTGATAGTTTGAAACTGGCTATGGTAGAAGTATTTACAGCACAGAAACTGGAAAATTCTACAAATCAGAGTTTTGTGGAAATAGGAAGGGGGAGCTAGTTTATTAGGACATCATTGCCCTCATCTCTCCATATCACATACTCAAATCTATCCATATTTTAGATCACAGCTCAAGTGGAATCCTCTCCATAAGGCCTTCTCTGGTCACCTACTGTGTACTTTTGTTAGCTTCCAACAGTTTTTGTGAAGTTCTTATTTGTCCTCAAAGTCCCATTGCTTATAGAAGATATTTCCTCAATATTCCTCAATAATATGGCAAGAGAATTGAGGAAGGGAGTTATGTGTGCTTTGGTTTAGTTTAGGCATGACTTCTAGCATTTACTGGTATGTGTGTGCCTTATAATTATCTAAGAATTCAGAATGGGGCTGACATTATGGAATTCTTCAAGGATGCCCCAAAGTCTCCAGAAGTAGGTCCCTAAGCTTTTACTACAATTTTCCTAAGTAAAAAAGAGGGGTACTAGGGGAGATATTATAACCATAAGTCTACATAATATCTTGACTCTCAGTGGAGTTGATATACTGAAACTATAAGACATTGATGAGAGAAATTGAAAAGACACAAATAAGTGGAAAGATATGCCAGGCTCATAGGCTGGAAGAAATAATGTAGTTAAAAGGTCCCTACACCCAAAGCAATCTATAATTCAATGTAAAGACTATCAAAATTCTAGTGGTAATTTTCACAGAAATAGAATAGTCCTAAATTTGCATGGAACCACAAAAAATCCCAAATAGACAAAGCAATCTTGAGAAAAAAGAATAAAGCTGAAGGCATCATACTCCCTGATTTCAAACTACATTACAAAGCCAGAGTAATTAAAACAGCATGATATTAGCATAAATACAGGCACATAGATCAATGGAACAGAGAGCCCAGAAAAAAAAAAAAAAACCACACATATATTTTCAGTTAATTTCAATTCAATTAATTTACAAAGGAGCCAAGAATATACAATGAGGGAAAGGAAGTGTCTTCAATAAATGATGTTGGGAAAACAGGATAGGCACAGGCAAAAGGATGAAACTGGACCCCTCTCTTACACCACAGACAAAAATTAACTCAAAATGTATTAAAGACTTGAATGTAAGCCCTGAAATCATAAAAATTCCTAGGGGGAAGTATAGACAGTAAGCTCCTTGGCACTGGTCTTGGCAATGAGTTTTTTTATTTGACACCAAAAGCAAAGGCTGTGAACAAAAGCAAAAATCAACAAGTGGGACTACATCAAATTAAAAAGATTCTGCATAGGGGGCGCCTGAGTGGCTCTGTGGTTTAAAGCCTCTGCCTTCGACTCAGGTCATGATTCCAGGGTCCTGGGATCGAGCCCCACATTGGGCTCTCTGCTCAGCGGGAAGCCTGCTTCCCGCCCCCTCTCTCTCTGCCTGCCTCTCTGCCTACTTGTGATCTCTGTCTATCATAAATAAAATCTTTAAAAAAAAAAAGATTCTGCATAGCAAAGGAAACTATAATTGAAATAAAACAGCAACCTACTGAAAGGGAGAGAGTATTTGCAAATCATATTCCTGGTAATGGGCTATTATCAGCTATTCTTTCTTACTCCAGTGGGAAATAAAAGGAATGAGACAAGGCCCAGGAATAATTGTAAGAAATCCCTCCTTTTCGAAACTGGAGGAAGAAGGAAGAAAGGTCTCCCATTCCCAACAGCAAGGAGTATAATTAAATCAAGAGGTAGCATGCCAGGATTTTCATGATTTTTCCCAAGCAGATTGAGAGCGATCATATGAAGACTGGTGTAGGTGAGCAGTTACAGAGGTTCAGGGAAGGGAATCTATGGTTTGTATGTCACCAACCATCTTCTAAATGAACACTCTCTTTTATTGACCATCTACTAGGACTACTACCTATCATGTATAATTCTACTCTCTAAAAGTCATGTTCTTGGGGCACCTGGGTGGCTCAGTGGGTTAAGCCTCTGCCTTCAGCTCAGGTCATGATCCCAGGGTCCTGGGATCAAGCCCCGCATTGGGCTTTCTGCTCAGCAAGGAGCCTGCTTCCTCCTCTCTCTCTCTGCCTGCTTGTGATCTCTGTCTGTCAAATAAATAAGTAAAATCTTTTAAAAAAATAATAAAAATAAAAGTCATGTTCTTTTGGTATTTAATTCAAGAAATTCTTACTTAGCACTTACTCTGTGCTAGGTTCTGGAATACACACACACAAAAAATAGATAGATAGATAGATATAGATATAGATATAGATATAAAATGATCCCTGCCCTCGGGAGCCTATTTTCTAGAAAGCAGGAGTTATAAAGATAATTGTCAAGAGACAACTCTAATAAATCAGGAAAAAGTCTATACTCAAAACAAGCACATGATACCATGGAAGCCCAAAGGACTCTTAAAGCAGACAAATAAAGGCTTACATAGGGAAGAGGTGATATGTACCCTAGGGTTTAAAGGATCACTTGAAGACACAAATGTAGAGAATGTAGAGACAGCAATATATAGAATGACAGAAAGGCATGGGAAGTACAGTGCATGTGAGAACATCACTAAATTCAGAGGGACATGGTAGATTTGCAGCTTTTTAATCACACCAAAGAATGGATTGGAAAAGCCAAAAGTGGGCAATGGGCAGCATCTAGTAAACCGGCAAATCATCTATGCAAAAGATGAAAGGAACACAAGACAATGGAAATGCACCTGGAGATGAAGGGGTAAATTCATATGCTACATAACTGTTAGAATCAATGGACTTGTGTCCCTTTGGAGGAGACAAAGTGGAAACAGAGGAGTCAAGGATTACTTCTAAATTGCTAAATCTAGATGCCAGACTGGACAACTTCCCATCTCCTAGGGCACGGTCTTTCCCCCAAAGCTGTTTTGCCCTGTTTGCAGCATGCATTCTCTGTTATCCAAATCTTCCAGACAGAGATACCAGCATATGCAGAGTTGTCTGTGTTGTATCATCGCTATGGTGTCACAACCCTGGATTTCCCAGAAAATCAAGAGTTAACTATATTTACAAGGTTATGCACTATACCCGTCCTCCTACCTCTTCATGTCATGTTTTAATCAGTCAAGCTCTTGATAATTAACATGACAACTGACCCTTGGACAATCATATTAAACAGCATGATTCTTTTTTCCACTTCCCATACTACATGGTAATTCCATGCATGATAGGGAGTGGGAGGCATTCTCCTTTAATACACTGGCTGGAGTAAAAATATTCAGGATGTCAAAATAGATGGCATCAGGCACTATATCCTATATACAACTCAACCTACTCCATATCAGCACTGCAAAGGATGGCTGACAGAAAATCTATGGCTCAGGCTCCAGCATAGAAAACATTAATGCAAACATCTTCTGCCCAAAGGACTTGGCATTTACCACACTTTCTACTGGAAGCACAAGGTTCCTGTGCCAAAGGTCAGGGGCAGAGGGATTAACTTTTCCCATATATTTAAGCAAACTGTCTATCACACCAAAAGTGCACACACACACACACTCTCTGCTTATTGTAGTTGATTATGAAAAAGGTCAGCTGAGTGATTTGCTGCCAAATACACACACACACACAAACACACACACACAACCTGCTAACATTAGCAAAATAGAAAAAGAACAACCAGCTCTTAGATTTCAAACAACAAAGAAATCTAGTGTTGCTGTCAATAGACTCTATTGCTTTCAAAGATTGAAATGCAAGGATGTTCACTTTTCAGCTCAATATGTCATTTATCCACCAAAGACTCTGCAAAGCAAGACAATAAAACAAAATAAACAATTGTGTATGTACCAAATGTCAATATATATACAGTTGATCTGTATACATCAAATGTTAATAAATGAATTAGTTTATAAACACTTCACCTCTTCAAATATAATATTTATAAAAAAATACCTAGATAACCTCTAAATCCAACTTAGCAAAGAATTTGCCACTTATCAAAAAATAAAATATTTCTTTCCTGTTTTTTTTTCTATTTCCCTGGGGATATAGAACACTACACGTATATAATATGTAGTGAAGATATGTGCATATTGCATATATTTCAGATATATACATGCATACATTTATATATTATATATCCCATGTTATAAATTATAAAGCACATGAAATGTAATATGTTACAAATGTATGTGTAAGTTTATGCTTCTCCAAAACTGAAATCTAAGGTTTTAATATTTATATTCTTTCATTTTGTGCATTTATATTTCTTCCCAACTAAAATCTATGTAGAGTAGCAAAAACATGCACCCAGGTGGAATACAGAAGTTCTGATCATCACTCCCTCCTTTCCATTCTCTTTTGAGTGCATTTTGTGAGTCCCAGGGAAGTATTTAATCACTAGCCATGAGTGATGTCATCCACTTATGTGTCATCTTGCACATCTGTTTCTGGGCACACACTGGGAATGTACAACATCTCCCATAGGGTCAGATAAAAAGGAAAAGCTTCTTTCCTCCACTGATAGGCTTGAATGATGCAAAACAGGTCAGGTTTTTTAAAAAAGAAAAAAAAAAAAGCTGCTCTGTAAAATTCAAAGCCAAAAAAGAGTTCAAATTGAATCTTTGACATAGGCTGCTTTTAAAAAGACCTCCTATCAGTAAAAAGTGCTGTTCTCCAGGTGATTTCACATATATTTTTAATGCCAATTCGTGTCAGTATTGACACTATGTTTTGACAGTAAGAGGAATTAAAATGATTCTGAGTACCTGAGGTGACTCTATTGGCACATCAGATTACACTTAATGTTTTAACAGCAAAGCAAAGTTGAGCAAAGCAGTCTTCCTACCATGCCTGGCTGATTCAAGTCTTTTCCAGCCGGGACAGTGTACCTTGCAAGGAAGAGACATCTCAAATAGAATCAGGAAGCTTGGACCATAAAAGAAAGAGAATAACAAATTCTCTACCCTTTAAAGATTATGTTCATTCTTTTCAGTGGGGATATTACAAAAACTAGCTCTTTATCAAGGACTCCGAATTTCCTCCCTTGGGAATTCTGACTCCAGAAGCTCAAGCAGGAGGACAGTAAGCAGAGCAGCTGCAGCAAGATCGGAGCTCCAGGCCTGAAGGTTCCCCAGGCCCACCTGGGAAAGCAGCGAGGATCTCAGGATCTCTGCTTTCAGCAAGGCATCTCAGAGCACGAAGTCCAAGGTATCTAGGAATTCATGAATCATCACATTTTTGTGCAATTCTAAATCTTCCAACCATGCAGAAGGGGCCTACTTAGAGAAGGTCAGCTGTGCAATTTGTGAAGAATTATTCCCATAGCTGAAGTCTACATGGAAAAAGTACAAAGGACAATGAAGATTAAGCTGTCATCAGGCCAAGGGAGATGCCAATTCAAGGTAAAAGTGTCACCCAAGTAGACACTAACAAGTGGGGCTAGTTAGGTTTTTTAAGTGGGAAAGAGCTAATAACTCTTTCCTTACTATTTTCTACAAAACACAAAAAATATCTAGCACATTGGCAGGGGATACCTGGCATTTCATACCAATAGAATTACACCTAGGAATTTCTAGATTTAATAGGAATTACCACAGAACAGGAATTTGTTACCAAGAAGTAACAATTCTTATTTGTTTCTTTACAACTGAATATTTATTTTTTGTTTTTCAAGGTTTTTTTGTTTGTTTGCTTGTTTGTTTCTATCTGATTCAATGCAGCCCAGAATAGAAAGTATCGCTAACACCTAGGACTCTGGGATTTCCAAAACATATTTTTCCGTCAGTGTGTTTGTATATGAATCTAGGTGGAAAGAAGCAGATAATTCTCCCTAAAAGACATATTCTGCAGCTATCTGGGGAAAACAGGCAAGCCATTGCTCGCCTAGTGCTGGTAATCACAAAGCATTTTTCTGAAAGCTTTGTAAATGCTTTTCGCCCTACAGATAAGAGATTTAAAGTAGACAGAAATAAATGACAGAGCTCACAGTGACTTACCTCTATGGCACTGCCGCTTGCCTAGCAGGCTGAAAACTCCAGTCTTTTCACGGTCCCTGTCAGATTTGACTCTCCTGCTGCCAGCCAAATGTGTAGGCAAAGAAGGCAGTGTAGAGAAAAAAATGTGAACGGGGATCCGAGTCAGCCAGACCTAGAGTCAGACCCAGCTCTACCACCTCCTAGATGTGAAGCCCAGCTTCTTATATGGCAAAATCAGGATGATAAACCCATACCTGAATGCTCTTAGGAGGAGTAAGTTAAAGTGTCTGGATTAGTGCTTAGAACATAGGAACTGGTGGCTTTTCCTTCTTGGAAGCACATGTATTGCTTTTTGGCCAGATGCTGAAAACAATCTTAATAAAAAACTTACATCTACACACTGAAGTAAGAGTATCCCACAAGTGAAAACCTACCTGCCATTTTACTTCCGCCATATATGCCTTTAAAGCCTATGAAACCCCTACTGCAGATGTCTTTGGATGCATTTCCTTCCCTAGGCGTTTCTCTCCCATTTAACAGAGAGCCCGGAGAAGTTGGGTTTACAATGGGATGGATATCTAACATGTTGACTGTCAATTCTCAGCACTGCTAAAACTGCGGAGTATGAGCAGAGAATAACTGGGCTAGAAAAAGCTTTTGGTGATTCTTATGTTCATAACTGGTTCGGTATGACGTACAAAAGGGAAAAGAAGAAGTTTCCACATGTACCTAGACACACTTTCTGCAGGGCCGTCACTAATCCAGAGGAACGAAGCCTTAGCTCTGTCCATGGTATCTGCCCAGCTGAGCAAGTGGGAGCCCCAGGCACCACTCAGCCCTGATTCCTCCAGTCCTTGTATCCACCACTCCCTGCTTGACAGGCAGAGAATCAAGTTCTGAGGCTCCAATACTCTGCCTCTGCTTCTTCCTCTCTCCTAATGTTGGCTCTCAAAATATATATTCTGGCTTTGTCATTACTTGAGTTCCCTTTTCCCTTCCTAACCCCAAGGTCTTTTTTCAGATCATAACCAATATCAACATAGAACTATTCAGCAAAAAAGGAATTATACCATGGTTAAGGGGCTTTTTTTAGTTATATACATACACACACACACACATACATCAACATAGTCACTTTGAAATATAAAAATCTATGTTATAATATACTTATTTTACAGAGAGAGAGAAGGGGAATGATAGAAAGGAAGGGCGAGAGGAATTTAAGTCTTTTTTTTTTCAGTTTTTTATATGAGTGTTCTCACTTGTGCATCCTTAGTCTCCCTTTGTTCTTTGCTTCCTCAAGATCAATATGCACTGAAGATCACAATCAAATCTGAATTAAGATCAAATCTTCATTTAGCTCCTAAATCTACATATTGCCAAATCCCCCAACACAATAGAGATCTTCTCTCCAAACTGATATTTACTCATCCCTCATCCCAAAGAAGTTCTGCTTTTATCATTGTATCCATCTGCTGATTCAACAAATATACACTGAGTATCCATCATATATCAGGGACTGGACTGCAGTACAAAAATATAAAAAAAAAAAAACTGTTCTTGATCCTAAAGAGCTTAGAATAAATGAAGGAAACAGAGAAACCAGCAATACGAGGAGGGCTAGAGAAAAGGAATAACTTGAACTAAGACACCATGGAGGGTTTCCCAGTTGAAGAAACATGTATTCACAATGAATGGACTTGCAATCTCCAACCAGGTTCCAAAATTAAAGAAGGTGCATCCTGTAATGAAAATAGCATATGCAAAGACATGGCATTATGAAATAGCACTTGTACTGATTGAAAACTGCTCTTCCTACAATGAAAGAGCCCCAGAGTACAGTGATAGGAAGTAAGATTAGAGCAGCAACCACAGATATATCATTAAGAGTTGGTCAAAGGAGGGCCGCCTGGGTGGCTCAGTGGGTTAAAGCCTCTGCCTTCGGCTCAGGTCATGATCCCAGGGTCCTGGGATCGAGCCCCACATCGGGCTCTCTGCTGAGTGGGGAGCCTGCTTCCTCCTCTCTCTCTCTGCCTGCTTCTCTGCTTACTTGTGATCTGTTTATCAAATAAATAAATAAAATCTTAAAAAAAAAAAGTTTGTCAGAGGAGTTTAACCAAGGAAGTGATGTCATCCCATCTGCATTTAGAAGGCTGTGGCTGCAGGGTAAAAACTGAGTTAAAGTGGGGTGGAGGATAGAGTCAAGGAGCCCATTCCCCAGTAATTCAAGCAAGAACTGCTAAAACAGTAGACTGGCTATAAAAGGGTAGGGAACTTCAGAGATCAAACTGAATGAACTATTTATAGCTATTAGGTAAGGGTGAAGGTGGACAAAATAAACTGAGATGACTCCTGGGTTTCTGTCTTTGGTAGAATGGTGGAATCATTCCCTAAGACAGAGACTCTGGAAGGATGAATGCATTTAGATGAAAAGTGAGCAGTTAAGTTGGTATACTGAATTCAAGGCACCCATGGAATATAGGAGAAGAGGAGTCTATGGAAAGTTAGATAGGTAGTTCTAGAAATCAGGAGAGGATCTAAGCAGGAAGAATAGAAGACTATTGACAAGACAGTTTATATGGAGTTTCCTGGATACTCGCTACTAATAGAACATCTGCTTTTCTTCCTCCTTCCTCCAGCAGCTCAACATTTCCTATTCTCGTTGACCCACAATCACTGTCAAACATAACACAGTTAATCAAATAAGGCTTTCTTTGGCCCCCATATAATAAGGCAAAAGAAAATAAGAAAACGAAACTAATGATGTCAACCAAATTGAATACAAACAATTTAGTAAATTTTGGTTAAGTATAAAAGAGCGGGTGCTCCACGCACATTAAAGAAATACTCTGAACTTTAAGTCCCGAGAAACTGATTTCATGCTTCCCATCTTGCAGCATTACTAAAGAGGATATTGCATTATTTTATTGTTTACCAGATGCCCATGCATAGTAGTAAAATAAGAATGCATGTCCTACTTGCCCCTTCTTACCTTTTCTAGAATAACTATCAAGAATAATCCGTCGCTTAAGGTTTGCAATACAGAACAGTGAAGACAGGACATTTGGGGCTCCTGACATGTCAGTCTGGGACTTTATACAATACCCATCTTCAAATCAGAGTGGGCACAGCTCTTTCTACTCTTTCAGGTTCAGAATGGAAGGTGTGGAGAATCTACTCCAAACTACAAATTATTTTGAATTGGACACACATGCCACGCTTTTATGGACAGTCTCGCATTTGGCACCCATCACGTGGCCAGTCAACACATGCAGGAGAAAATGATTTTTGTTCCCTCAGGCACGATGCTACAGAAAAACCACGATAACAGTTTTTCTCTGGCATTATATTTTGTGGGAGGAGAGAGGTTTATTTCAAATTAATTTATGATCTGTGAAGAGTGCTAGAAACATGCCTCACTGCCCCTAGACGCATGGTATGCACCACTTCCTTGCAAAATCCATTTAAGAGAGCTCAGGGCAGGACAATGTTCCTGGCTCCCAGGTCAGGCTGCCAGTATTAGCTACCGGTATTCAGAACCATGGAATCAATTTCAGGAGTCAAAGAGGCCTGCCACGTGGAGAGGCTTGGAAAGACAGCACTAAATGCCACAACAGTGTTTGAGGGCTGCACCGAAGGCATTTCAGTCCGCCAGAGGTATCCCCTGGGCCAAGGCATATAGGTTTTTCTAAAACAAACCAAGTCCTTTTCTTTTACAAGAACCTCATTTCTCATTATTGGAGTTTGTGCAGGGACATAGCCAGTTTTTCATCCAGTTTTGTACTAATGTAACGCTTGTCAATAGTCAATTGGTCCCATTTGATCCAGGGCTTACATATACCAAAGGACTTCGTTACAATCACCCAATGTGTCAGGCTCTGATTAAAGTTGTTTTTCCTGCGGGGCTTATGGATCCATATCTATTTTGCTCCTCTCCAGCTGTCTCATAACTCAACTATGAGGCTTTCCTTCAAAGCGAGGCTTTTGGGTTGGCACTTGGTTTTGTACAGTGATATTTACCACTACACACAATTACAAAACAGGT
The DNA here is from genome assembly GCA_003697995.1 of Taxidea taxus jeffersonii. Classification (NCBI taxonomy): domain Eukaryota; kingdom Metazoa; phylum Chordata; class Mammalia; order Carnivora; family Mustelidae; genus Taxidea; species Taxidea taxus. The sequence continues at coordinate 18,035 of RCUC01156056.1, read as the reverse complement.
GTTTTTTTTTCAGAGATTTATAAACTTTTCCTCAGACTCAGAGCAATCTACACCCACAATGTCTAAACCAATGTTGTATTAATTAGCTGAGAGAATAGGAGACTCTGGCATCAAACTCAAACATTTACCCTTCGGGACTCCTATTTTTTGTTTATTATCAATATCATTGTATCGACACTTGGGTACGTAGACCAGCTACAGGGTAAAGAAATATTTGTTCAGGGCTTCTCAAGGAGGGAAACAGTGTTGTTAAGGAATCCAGAGGCCCTTCCTATAGGTCTTGGCAAATATTTGTTCTGAAACAGTGGGAGGCAAGTAGATCTCAAAGGCAAGGTAACAAAGAGAAACAGCAGGGAGCCAACCATGAACATAGAGCATGGGACGGATACCAAAGTGGAATAATCCTGGAAATCATGAGTTAAAGTAGAACTCGGGTGCTTAACAGCTAGATAAGTGATCTGTGGAAAGAAAAATAAAGTATGCAATACCCACACTGAAATTCAGGACACATCTGAGTTTAAGGTTAAAACAGATGAACAATAATAGTAAAGAGGCAAGCACCCAATCAAGGAGCTAGGTATCTGTGAATCAAGTACCCAGAGCAGCATTCCAAAACACAGAATAAAGAAGACAGATTGGGGAAAAAAAAAAAAAATCACTGTGGTAGCCACACGCCCCAGTAAAGAGACCTTGTGGAGAGGCAATCATCTGTTCCGGCCAAGAGCCTTAGCACTTCTACCAAGGCACGAACCAATGCCATAGTAGAACAGCCCATTTGAGAAGTAAATAACTGCATCTAGACAAATGAAGGGAAATCCCTAGCAAATCCAAACAAGTAAGTTTCACATAAAAATGCCCTTCCCCTCTCCATTTAGCCTTTTCCTTTTTTGGAATTGGATGGATTTTAAACAAAAATTGTGCACTCATTTCTGGATTCATTCTATGAATTCCATGTGAAATATGTGCACATTTGTTCTTTAATTCATACCATTTCCCCTGGTCTCTTAGCTCTAGGGGAATTAGAAGTGTGATATAACCAAGTAAAGTGGAATAGACAAGGAAAAGACCAGAGGTCAAGGAGTCCAAGTTTTAATCCCTGCTGCACAATCCATTCAGTTTGAAATGAGAGAAGTCTTTAACTTTAGAAAGTTGCTTTAGAATCATTTTATTTTATTTTATTTTATTTTTTTTGACAGAGATCACAAGTAGGCAGAGAAGCAGGCAAAGAGAGAGGAAAGGAAGCAGGCTCCCTCCTGAGCAGAGAGCGTGATGTGGGACTCGATCCCAGGACCCTGGGATCATGATCCGATCCGAAGGCAGAGGCTTTAACCCACTGAGCCACCCAGGCGCCCTAGAATCATTTTAAAGAGACCGGGGAAATCTTTATTCTTTGGAATCATCCGTGAAGATTTTTGGTTTAATCAGGACATTAATACTCAAATTTAAGAGAACACTATCAAACAAAATCTGTTCTTTCCTCGGGAGCCAGTTACTTTAATAACACGTGTGACAACAGATCTTTTAAAAATATTCTACCAAGAATGAGAAACCAATTTTTAATAATGTATTTTATTCAATAGACATTGTTCCGGTGAAAAGCCTCCACTAACAGCCCTAACAAAACACTTTTTATAATTTTGCCCATAAATCGCTCTCTCTGATTATGAAGAGTTTCAATTATTACTACTACAATGATTCAAATTGATAATAATGCTACAATAATAATACTTAACTTCTAAAAGCTTCCTGTTGGCTTGGTCCTTTCATTTTCCTATCATTTTTTCAATTGTAATGAACAAATAGGTATCAAATGATTCTCTAGGTCATTTGAAAGAACATAGAAACTTGAAGATTGACTCTAATAGTCCTCCTAGGATTGTCAGCAAAATTTGATTTGAGGATCTCTTGATTATTTTCTGTGTTGTGTCTTTGTGCTGAAAAATAAGATTTAGTACGTCACATAGCTCTGTTTATGGTCAGATTAGTATCAAGGATAGTAGATGTTCTAAGGGAAAGAAAGGGAAATTTGCTCTTTATTATATGAATTTTCCAGAGCAAAATATTCATACATAATGACAGTACCTATAAACATTACTGATATTGTAACCTTTCTATTAATAAACAAAAATTTTTTAAAATCTACAAAAAATATCTTGAAGGCACACAGAAATCATTTTTAATTTTGTTTTTAACCAATCAGATATGTTTCTGAAAAATGGGATGTTGTTGTCATTTCAAAACTCTGAAGGGAAACTCATTTTACAATCATTTTATTGACTAACTCATTCCAAGAGAAGCCCCCTTCTTTGTCTTGCTACAGAATTTTCTCTAGAACCATAGTAGGCTTATAAAAACATAAACACCACATAATGCTAGAAAGTAAAATAATTTCCTTGGAAACTTTCCAGGATTGTTTTCAAATATCTTGCTCTTTAGTAAATTAAAGAGAAGAAGCAAACTAGCTACACAGTACAACTCTACTGTGGTCAGAACTTTTGCTGCATTCTTCAGTGTAGAATCTATACCTCAAAATAAAAGTCTTCAACTATCAGCTGAGGAAATGAGATGAGAAATCAGAATGCACCTTTATGCTGAGAAAGTTATCTCCAATTCTCCTGTTGTGTTTATTATTTAGATATTACTGAGTGCTTAAGAGTTTCAAGAATGAAAAGCCCCTGTTTACTAGAAAGAACTAGAAAGTATTTTATCAATAGAACAATCTCAAAACCTGTTGACTGTTGTGGCAGTGATCCCTAGTGTTCTCATTTAACTCAATAAAAATTTTAATCCTGCCTCAATGGAAGAGAAAACTTCTGTGAATGGCAGTGTTCAGTCAGTAGCATCTATTGCTGATGTTACATCCAACTAAAATCAACCAGCAGGTGTATAAAAATAGCAAGAATTTTGTAAAATTTCCATTTGGTTCTCCAAATGTATAGATCAGTGACCAAGATTCTCAAATGTTCTAAGAAATATAGGTAAGAGACAAATGTCACTGATAAAAAGTATCTTTTCAAGTAAGAAAAGCCCCTTTCAAACCAAAGACAAAAGATTTCATGACATGACCATACACTGATATATACTCCCTTTTCTTCTTGTATTTCTCTTTACTTAAAAATTCCTTTCTGCTTTCCATTTTCCTTTATATATTTCTCCAATTTTTGCACCACTTTTTACCAAGCTGCTCCTTTTACTCCTTTCTCATTTCTTGGCATTTTAAAGTCTCATCTCTTTGTCTTTTCCTCATTTTTACTCACACCTGCTGTGAATCTTCTCTTTGTAGAGCACCAGACTACATTCCACACTTTTCTGCTTTCGTTTAGAAATAGTGTAAGTCATCAAAAAAGAGATATCTCAAAGGTATCTCAAGACCCAGCAACCAAAAGGAAAATCGTAACAAAAAAAATTTTAAATCCTACTTAAGTAATGAAATCCTTTTCAGTACAACTGTGATCAAGAAATAGGACTGATTAAATTACCAACATTGTTGGCAGAGAGAATCAAAGAGGATTCATAGAGAAATGGGATATTACCCAATTGAAAAGTAATTAGTAGTTTAGTAGCTGCATGTATTGACAATTCCATTAACTTCTGAATTTGGGATTAATCTTTGTTCCTTTAACTCTGAGCATAGTGATTTTTCTATAATTAGTACTTAATAAATACATATTGAGTTTCATTAAACTAATATCTAACTTGAGTCTCCAACTACCATCAAAACTGCCTGGTTAGTTAAAAAAAAAGATAGAGAGAGAGAGGAAGAAAGAAAGAGAAAGAAAAAAAGAAAAAAAACTGCCTGGTTCATTATATGCTTATATTTCTTGTGATGAGTTTCTTATACTCATGTATAGGTAAGAAAAATGAAGAACAGTCATCTTAATACTGGCTAATTGTAATAGCTAATGATCACTACCATCTACTATACTCACGTGCCTCCTGTAAACACCATTAGATTATTTCCAAATTTTCCAACAATATTTTTGAAGAGGTATTCTGATGCTGATTTAACAGATTAGGAAACAATCCCAAGACTTTGACTAGCCCAATTAACTCATCTGCTGTGTAAAGGAGTGAGGGTTTGGACATGTGCCTATCTGTCGCTAAAGTCCATGCTTTCTTATTGCACTGCAAGTGTAGCCTTAGGAACAATAGAAAGGAGTGAAGGCGGGGGAGTTACAAAGGGAGATTCGAGGATCAAAACAATACAACTTATTAAAATAAATATTTTTTACAAATTTCCATTTCAACAAGTCAGGCATTCTAGTCATTTATCTTTGCACGTAGAGGGACACACGGTCTGAAGTTGTACTCAATCAGATGTATGTCCCCAATGTGCCTGCCATCTTCTCTCACTTGATCACAGGAAAACTAAAATATGCAGCCAAGTATGCAAGCTTACCGGCATTGGTTACATCTTCCTCCTTATTTACTGCTTGATAGTATGACCGTTTCTTTGGCAAACAATACACTTAGTTACCAATAACTCTATTATCCTTCTGTAAACAGGACTGTTGCAGAGGTGACACTCAGTTTCTGCAGCAGAGGCAAGCAGATGGTACTTCGTGGCTCCCCACTGGCCCGGCCACTGAGTGGCTTTGATGGCAGCCAGTTGCCTGCCCTCTCAGGGTAAGACATTCGAATACAGCTGCTCTTTGGGGAGAGAGCTAGGCAAGAGAAGCAGGAAAATGACTGTCTAGAGGGGAAAGAAGTAGAAGGGAGGAGGTCAGGACAATAGGCTCCCTTAGAATTGGTTCATTTTACCAAATAATTGCTGCAGAGGAATAAAGACCATTGATATACAGTCTCAGTTTTGTCATGGGACAAAGCATAACATTCAATCTGACGTCTGGGCTTCTTGCCCATAATAAAACGTATTGCATAATGAGACTGATTTCCTGCATAAAAAAGAGGTGAATAATTTTTATTTCCAGTGCAAATTATCACCATTAGTTCACAAAATGCTTTCCTTGTTCAGGAATTACAGGAAGGAGGAGATGTCAAAACAGAACATAAAGGAGAAGCAATTTAAATACATTACTAAATCATAATCCTTTTATGGGATTCTATAGTTTACCAAACATTTTCACCATTATTTGGCTAAATTGGGCCAAAACCAAACCTTTTAAGACAGGGCCTATTATCCCTCTTTTACAGGTGAAAAATCTAGGACCAATTGGGTTATGTAACTTGCCCAAGGTCTCTCTGGTTGTGTTGCTTAATCTTATGTGTCACCTTGAATGGTCACAGTTTGCCCAGATTAAACGTTATTCCTGGGTGTGTCTGTGACAGTATTTTCAGATGAAATTATCATTTGATTTGATGCCTTCTAGGTAGACTGCCCTCCCCATTGTGGGTGGGCACCATCCAATCCACTGAGGGCCTGTATAGAACAAAAGGCAAAAGAAGGAGGAATTCATCCCTTTTTTGATGCCTCACTGTTTGAGCTAGGGCATCTCACCTCATCTTCTCCAGTCCTCAGTATTTACAACATCAGTTCCCCAGGTTCTCAGACCTTCCAAATGGACTAAATCACACCACTGGCTTTCTTGGATCTCCAGCTTTCAGATGGTTGTGGGAATTCTCAGTCTCCATAACTGCATGAGCCAATTCCTCATCACACACACACACACACACACACACACACACACACACACACACACACAACCTACTTGTTCTGTTTCTCAGGAGAACCCTAAGTAAACAAAGAAGCTGGGAATTTACCAGGAATTTCAAATCTACATTCTGGGAATACACTTTCCATAAGATCACACAATTTTCCAACCATGTATTTCACTTGTGAAGAAGCATCTGTGTAGAGCCAGCTACATTGCTCTTATATTCCCACAGCCTGGGCGTGTGACTTGCGCAGTTGTACGAGGTCCTGCAACCAGGAGGCCCCTGCACTTGACTGAATAGACTGCTGTCACCATCTTGATATACAAGGTGTCCCACCCTGCCATTTGGCACTGTGGCCAGCCTACCCACAATACCCTGCAAAACCCTACCAGCATAGATCACACTGAACCTTGATGGGGGGCTTAGTAATCTTTAGTTTCCAGTAGATGGCATCCTTTTCGAGGGAACTTCTAAGACCTCTAAAATGGGCCCCAGTTACCTCTGATCTCATCTCAGCCCTTCACACTCTACTCCAGCCACATTGTCTTTTGGCTCTTTTTCTACTATACTGAGCACCATCTCCTCTGCCTAAAACACTCTTGCCCCAGATACTCCATATCTTACTCCTCCTCTTCATTTCTCTGTTCAAATGCTATTTCAACAAAGAGGCCTTCTCTGATCATCCTGATTACAACAATGCCCCTTTCTCCACCCTGTCATATACAATTAATTTTTCTTTTTTTATTTTTTTAAAATGTTTTATTTATTTGTTAGAGAGAGAGAGAGAGCGAGCACAGGCAGACAGAGAGGCAGGCAGAAGCAGAGGGAGAGGCAGGCTCCCTGCTGAGCAAGGAGCCCGATGTGGGACTCGGTCCCAGGTTGCTGGGATCATGACCTGAGCCGAAGGCAGCCGCTTAACCAACTGAGCCACCCAGGCATCCCTTAATTTTTCTTTATAGCACTGGGATACCATCTTTAATAATGCATAAACATTGGTTTCATTTTCATTGTTGTTCTGGGCTGAAACATATTCCCCAAAATTCATATGCTGAAGTCCTAACCCCTGGTACCTCGACATGTAACTGTATTTGGAGATAAGGACTTCAGAGAGGTGATTAAGTTAAAAAGAAGCTGTTGGAGTGGGCCCTAATCAAATCTGACTAGTGTCTTTACAAAAGGAGGAAATTCAGGCACAGAGAGAGACACCAGGGGCACTCACACAGAGAGGAAAAATCATCTGAGGACACAGCAAGAAGGTGCCATCTGCAAGGCAAGGAGAGGCGACCTCAGGAGAAACTAAATCTACTGATACCTTTATCTTGGACTTCTAGCCTCCAGAGCTATGAGAAAATAAATTTCTACTGTTTAAGCCACCCAGTGTGTAGCATTTTGTTATGCCAACTCAAGGAAACCAATACAAATACAACTGATTTTGCCATCTACTAGAAAGTGATGTCTCTGAGAGCAAGGATTTTGTTTTGTCCACTGCTACAGGCTCAATGCCAAACAGCAGACACAGTAGATATTTTTAAATTGTTGAATAAGCAATGAATGATTTCATAATTACTTAAGAGGAATTTGAAGGGAATCTTCAAATACTTTGTGGTACCAAAACTTTTTTATTCTATGCTACTTGAATTAATTATGTCACAGAAATAGACTTGGAAACCATTTTGTTAAACAGAGGTTTTCACTGCAATGGGACTTGACCAGTTTTGTGTTTTTACCTAGACTTATAATGCAGCCACTAATGGATTATGTCAGGGCCAAGAAACTGGGGATCTCGATATGCCAGAAGGAAGGCTATATTGTCACACAGTGTTTGTTATTAGAAAAATTACAAAAAAACAACCTACAGCAAAAATCAATCAAGAACTAAAAGGATATCCCACAACCTGCATCCCATGCATTTCTTTGATAGTCAAGGTCAGTTACAACTAATTACTTTTAACACTTCTAAAGCTACATAACCATGGTTTCATTGGACAAACAAAGGCATTCAAATTGTTACATGTTCCTCAGATTATGTCAATATTACTACAGCTTTTGTTCTCACATTAACAGGACAAAGCAGGGGAGTAGCAAATTACCAGTCAACGCATAGATTGATAGTCTCACAGTTCTCTTGACTCCTATGCCTGGGGTGGCTAATATTCTCTAGGAGGCAACAGATATTGAGCTGGTTCAGGCATTTCTGCCTCTGATGACATTTTGACATGGGCAGTTAGGAGTCTGATATCTTCTACTGGTAAGTAAATGGAACAACCTGAGTATCACAAGGTCCTAAAAGAACACAAGAGCTAAATTTATCCCCTTGGCCACAAGATATGTCTGCTTGCTGCCTAAATTAGCCCAGACCTAAAGTAAATATTATACAGATGTTCATGACTTCTATTTATAAATTGTGAGATCAAAAGGAAAGTGAAATTATGGCAGAAATTTCAGAGTGACTCTTATTTTACACTTGGCTTCCTCAAAAATCTTATTTCCATGCCACTAAAAACAGGAAAAAGAATTAGACGTACTGAGGGTACCTAATGCCAGCTACTCTGGGAAAGCTTATTAATACCTTAAGCCATTTAATTATCACCTAAAATTTTGGAGTAACTATTCTTACCCATAGAAGGCAATGAATCTAAGGTTCAGAAAGGTCAAGAACTTGTCCAAGATCATACACTTAGGAAGTGAGAGAATAATGGGCATCTTCTCAGCATTCCAATTGAATGAAATGAGATGAGAAAGAAGCTATCTCCTCCTTTTAGAAAGCCAACTTTCACCCTTTTCTCAGCCCTTTAGATTTGGTTGGGGAAGATCTAACAACTGGTTCTGAGGAATGGACATGTAATGTAGGTCCCCTTGTCCACCAATAAGAGAATGACAATGACATCCAGGATTTTTACAGAAACTGCTAACCTGGTCAGATGTTACACTAGACCTACTACATGTCATCATAGGAAGAAACCATCGCTAAGAATGAAACTACCACAGAGATCCGCAAAGCAAAAATGGAAAGAGATGGTTGAGAGGATTGGAAGAGAGAGAGAGAGAAGTTACAAAAACACAGTTTGACTCCCGTACCTAGCCATGCCAGACAGCTCTCATGGGTGTACATTCTAGGCTTTTCAGTTTGTCTGTCACTGATTTTTTTTCACCTAAAGCAAATGTAAGTATTTTTTGCTCTTGTATCTCACCATATGCAACCAGGAGTCCTGTAGAACACCTAAGATAGGGATTTATATTATTTTTAACCAAGTGTGTATTCATTTTACAATGTTATTTTCCCATGATTGACTCAATAATTTAGGCTTTCTTTTATTTCATTTATTATGGGAAACAAATACCAACAAAGACAATTTTACTCCACTATCTTCAGTCTAGTAGTAACAATCATCAGAAGGTCTACATGTATATACAACATAGCATAGTGTCAAATCTATGAAATGAAGAAATAAGTATATGAAGGGAACAATACCATCTGATCCTTGCGGTGGCTGATAAGGTATGGGCATAGCAAACCAAGGCTTGGAGAGCTCAGGGGACTTGGCCAATATCTCTCAACTAGTTAGGGGAAGTGATAACATGACTACTTATCATTCTATTACAAATAACTTTTGGTATTACAGAGGCAGATAAACAATGACAGGTACCCTTTCTTATAACTTATAAAGCCCTTCATTCAATTTAAGATAGGCAAAACAGCTTCAGAACTAAATAAAGATCTGTAGAACAGGGGCCTCATTTCTAAGTTAAGTAGCCAATTACAATTTTTCCAACATCCACTCAACTTTATTTTGAGGAACAGAATTTTTTGGATCTTGCTTTGTATCTTATTATACAAAATAGTTGAATATCTTAAAATACATGTATAAACTGTATACATATATTTCCCTTTAAGATTAATTAATAAAGAAAATGAATGGATTTTGATGAATATTCATTTTGAAATCAGAGCTACATATGACAGTTGCAGCCCTATATAAGCTTTACATACACTTTATTTCTAGCATTTTTGCATTTGGTTTTGTGGTATAAGTAAAAGTCCTCATTCCCAGAGATAAATATCTGCAAAATCAGAATAGGATTGTTTGTTTGTTACAATCTCTTTGCCATCTCAAGATACTCTTCAAACAAGAGTAGATGGGACATTTATGTAGAAGACTGGGAAAAAAAGAAGGTAACTCCATTGCATAGGTTTTTTTGCTAGAATAATAATAGCTAATATTTATTGAAAGTTCTGAATGTATTCATTAGGATGCTTTCAGTCTCAAGGAAAAGAAAAATTAACAATGGTTCAAGCCAGTAGTTAGCAAACTCTTTCTGTAATGGGCCAAATAATAGATACTTTAGACACATAGGCTATATCGTCTCTGTCATCATTATGAAATGCCAGTTTTCATTTTCAATGAAAACAGCCATTGACAGTACGTAAATGTATGGATGTGGCTGTGTTCCAACACACTTTATTACGAAAACTGTCAGAGGGCCAGACTAACTCTGGTGGGTAACTAACAGTATTTGCTAGACAATATTTCAAGCACTGTGATGAGTTCTTTACTTGGATAATCTCATTTTACCCCACAAGTGCCATAATTTTAATAATTTCATATATTAGGAAACGAAAACTTTGAGGAGAAAATCAACTTCCCTAAGGCCACGCAAGTGATTTATGTTGAAGCTGGGACTCAAACCCCAGCAGCTTGACTTCAGAATCCATGCTACTGTTGTAAAGTTAACACTTTGGAGGAGGCTTATAATAATCAAAAATATTTTATTTTTTTGAATATTTTATTTATTTATTTGACAGAGAGAGACACAGTGAGAGAGGGAACACAAGCAGGGGGAGTGGAAGAGGGAGAAGCAGGCTTCCCACTGAGCAGGAAGCCCAATTCGGGGCTCGATCCCAGGACCTCAGATCATGACCTGAGCTGAAGGCAGACACTTAATGGCTGAACCACTCAGGCACCCCTCAAAAATATTTTAAATAAAATTGTATTAAAACATGGTACTCTTGAAATATTGCCACAGACTCTAGAGGAAACTGTCTCAAAATCAGTATCCTAGAGTAACTATAGAATATTGTTGTGTTTATTTTTAGAACCACAGAACAATCTGTAAATGGACGGAAGAACCCGAAGAGGCTGAGAACCAGGAATAATATCTAGCTAACTGTACAGAACTAGAGCGAATCCCCACAGGAAGCAGAGTACTGAGTAGGGTGACATGGGGAAGTAGCTGATACAGAGATGGTTGAATTGTTTGAGAGGTCCAGCAGCAGAAAGCATGGCCCCAGAGAAAGGACTTGAATTCTATATAGCCATAAGGTCAGAATCACAATCTCAAGGAATAGGAATACTAAAAGCATTATCAAGCGGGAGTTAAGATGAAGGATGGGGATTAAATATGCTAATGAAACTGGATATAAGGTTCTGCTTAGTCATTGGATTGTAGTTAATAAATCAAGGATATTAGATCAGAGTAAGAGCTGTCCAAAGACCTTAATATATAGCTCCACCCAAGCTATCTGCCTGAGGCTTCTTAATTTTCCCAAACCAAGAACAGCATTGCCTCCAAAACCTAAAGCTGGATCAACTTTCAACTGGGAATTTTCAACTGGGAATTGATCCAAGGATGGGAATGATATAGGGACAGAGGCTTGCCCTTAATATATACATTTATTCCAAAATCTATTGAGTGAATGTTTACGTCTTGAATCATACTTTGACATTAAAAAAAATTAGTCCTACTTGTGTAATAAAACAACAACCTTAAGAACCTCCAACATTTATATAAATTCTGTCAAAGGCAGCCTATTTGAACCCTTTCATTTTATCTTTTCAAAAAATTAATTATTCTGTATCCTCTTGACATACTCAAATAAAAGTCATGTTATATTAAATATAGTAGACTATTAATTCCTTTTCACATTCATTATCTTCATAAAATTTGAAATAGGCCCAGAGCAAACTCCAAACAGAAAGTACTACTGCTAGGTAAGCATGCAGCCATCACCAACCAAGACAATTTGCAATGGGATTGCACACCTTTGTGGTAATATTCCTTTAATAAAACACATCCAACCACCTAAAATGTAAGACTATTTTAGAGTGTATATAATACAAATTAGGTAAATAAAAGTACATAATGTCTTACCTGATTCACTTGATGAATATAAAATTGATTGGTTTTTCTCAAAACTCCCCTCCTACTCCAGCTTCCCATTGTTACCAAGAACCAAAGTGGACATTTCTTGGTTGGCAGTAGACATTTCTAGCCTGGCTTATGAATTACGGACCTAACTAATTTCTTTCTTCCTCATCTTGACCATCTCCAGTCTTTTAAACCGATGCCAAAGAAATCCTTCTTAGACAAAGATCAAATTATGCCCCTCTTTCATTTAAATATTTTCATGGCTCCTAATGTCTCACATGATCAAGTTTAAACTCATAAGCAAGGTGTGAAAAGATTCTCTATACCCTGTTCTTGGCTCCCTCCAACAATTTGGGGCTCTAGCCCCAAAACTACTCACTCTTTCCAAACACAGGGTTATTCATGTGTTTGTATTACTGTTCCCTTCACCTTGAATGGGCTTTGCCCATTGTCTCTGCAATTCAGAAAATTTCAACTCATTTTTCAAGGCCAAATTCAAATGTCTTCTTCCACAAACTTGTCTATGTTCATTTTCTCCCCATGTTACACTTAAAACATAGTTTTCTTAGAGCCCACTATTCTGTAATCTCAGTATTCTTTATGTCTTTTGGCCTAGCACAGTGCTAATTAAGTTCCTCAGGATTCCTTAACGTATCTGAGAATGTAACAGTTTAAAAAGAATTATATTTGATCATCCTCTATACTGGATCTTAGACAAGCCCAAACATCTCTGACATAACATCCCAGAAGATTCATTGGATAATTATGGCCATCTTTTAAATTGCAGATTATTTAATCAGTATAGTTGAAAAATAACAGTGGTTACTTCAACATGCCCCTGGCATTACTATAGTTTTTCAGACATCATTCTAAAATTCAGACTTTTTTAAAGTTAAGTCTCCTTAATCGGTCCACTGTACAGCCCTTATATTGAAGAAGAACAAAGGATGTATCCCAGCAGTATTGAAATCTCTTGAACTACACCAAACTATATGTAAGGCAAATGCCCCTTACATGTAAAATCTCCTATTTTCATGGTTCTGACCTTCACTTATTGCTCTAAAAAGTGTTCCCAGGTATTCTTGGTACCCAGAGAATAGCAAACACAAGCTTATAAGTAAATATTTTCCCACCAGCCTGAACTTATGCCTGCTGGAATTATTACCAAGAACTATTATTTTCTGCTGTATCTCAGATACTACAATACTCAAGATACAGAAGCTACCCAGTTATTCAGCTGCAAAGTAGGAGAATGTTTCTCTTTCCTTTGGGTTTCTGGCTGCTGGGGGAGGTTGCAAAGCTATGTTACTTGTTTTACAGCAACCTGAGATATTGACTTCTAATCCCACAGTTTTCTTTGGGATTTACATGTAAATCAAGGGAGGTTAGGTTTAGGAAATTGTTCTAAACGGGAAATGTTCTCTTTCCTTGTCTCTATTCTGCAATTGTGAAGACTTTCACTTTCCTTCAAATTTACCTCCTCTCAGCATGAAACTTTCCAAGAGGCAATGAGGTCCTCATGTGACTGTTTTCTTCCAGCTTCACCCCACACATTGGTAAGGCCTGCCCAGGCAAGTTTGATTCTCACTTATATTGAAGCTGCATTACTAGCTAAACATAAAATTCTGTTCCTGGCACATATTAGATGTTCAATAACGCTGTGTCATATAAATACATAAGAATAAAGTCAGATTGATGCATAATTCACCAAGTCGATCAGCAGATTCCAGCTCTTGATTTCTTCCCTACAGCATTGATCCTTGGCTATTTCACTGTTTTCTCAATGACCTCCAAACTCAACCCTTCTATCATAACCAGAAAGTGTTCTCTCCATCCAGTGCCTCTATCAGTATTATACTCCATTCCTGTGAACGGCCAGTTCAAGGTGGATCATGGCTCTCAGTCATGAGATTCAAATGAGGCCAACCCAATCTCTAGCTCAGATACATACATGATTCAAGCTTTGCCAGTCAGAGCCACAAGCACTCATGGCTGATTCATAGTCATTTTTTCAGAGTGCAGCCCAATGAGTCTCAGAGCTCTGAATTATGGCTAAAACTATTAGGAAAAAGACCCTTTGTTTCAATTGTGCTGCTAAGCTGTAAGGATATAAACCTAGAGTTACTGCTGGCTTCTTTAGCTAAGACTTGAGAAAGCCTGCCTGAGAAATAAAAATTGGAAAGCAAAGCTGAGAGATGGAGAGACACAGATTCCCAACAGTATCAATGTGAGGCCTTTATCCAGTTGTTCTTACAGTCAGCATTATCCCTCCAAATTTTTCAGTTGTGTAACTCAATAAACTCCCTTTTTTGTTGAAACCAATTTGAGTTCCTGAGTTCAGATTTTGTCACCTGTAACAAAAATACACCATAATATGACAAAGAAAAAAATAATTGCTCATGTTTTCTGAATTCTCTGAAAGATAGTCTAATTAATGCCTTCCCCCCAGAATCAACATTCTGTGTTCTGCCCAACACTATTAGTCATATTCATTATTCAGACCACAAGTCAAAAAAATCTGTATTAGTATATATATTTTTAAAAGCCTAATAAGTCTAAAATCAATGTGATCATGACTATTTCTGGTGGCTTCATGGTGGCAAGTTATATTTTCCAAAATTGGCCACAGCAATATTTCTGGTTCCACACATGTTTCTAGCATTTTGCCACTCCCCATTAAGAGATTGGTTCTATTTTCCCAACCCTGGACACTGGGCTAGACTTTGTGAGTGCCTACATGAATAGAAAGCAGCAGACGTGATAACGCATGACTTCTAGAGCTAGGTCATAAACAGCAATGTATCTTTCCCTTCATTCTCTCTCACTCTGCTCTCCTTTTCTCTTTATCTTCAGAATCCAGCTACTAGTTTATGGAGAAGACCAGACCACTTAAAAAGGCTCTGTAGGGTGTTCTGACCAACAATCTCTAGTGAGTTCCCTGACACCAACTATATGAATGAATAAGCCTTCAAATTATTTCCAGCCCCTATTCTCAATTCTTTCAGCTGAGGTTCCAAACACTGCAGAGCAAAAACAAGCCATCTCATGATACCCGCTCTTAATCCCTGACTCATGAGAGAAAATGAATGATCACTCGTTTTAAGCCACCACATTTTGGGATAATATTTGTAAACAGCAATAGATAATGAATATGCCCATCTCTATTAATAACTGTCTTAATTCACATGATTTTCTTGAGACCTACATTTTACCGCTGTACTGGCTACCTCATATTTTAAGGTACTTAACACAGCCTCAATCTCCCAACTTTTACCAGATAGCTTATTTTAATCTCTCTCCATAGATCGCATGCTATGAAAATTTATCTACTTAATAAGCTCCAATATACACACATCAACTTGCTTTTATATTTCTCAGTATTCAGATATTCCATAACTTTGATCAAGCTAAAATAATCAGAAATATTTTTATTTTAAAATTATTATTTATTAATTTTTATTTCTAAAATATCAGAAATATTTTTAATATTAACCATATGTATATATAGACTCAAACTGAAAACCATTATTAAAGATGGAAAAAAACATAAATATTCCTAAATTGAGTGCAAAAACTAAAGCTATTGCTGCCACTAATAATAATACCTGTTACTTTAAGAACTAATTCAATGGAAACAATGAACTTTTTAACGACCTTATTTTTTTTGGAGCATATCAACAGTAATCTTTGAAAAGTTGTCTAATGTGAACCAACAATAAGAAAGTATTGCCAAACTAAAGAATCTGTACTCAGAAAACTATAAAGTACTCATGAAAGAAATTGAGGAAGACACAAAGAAATGGAAAAACATTCCATGCTCATGGATTGGAAGAACAAATATTGTGAAAATGTCTATATTACCTAAAGCAATCTACACACTTAACGCAATCCTTATCAAAATACCATCAATTTTTTTCAAAGAAATGGAACAAATTATCCTAAAATTTATATAGAACTAAAAAAGCTCTAATAGCCAGAGGAATGTTGAAAAAGAAAACCAAGCGTGGTGGCATCACAATTTCAGACTTCAAGATCTATTACAAAGCTGTAATCATCAAGACAGTATGGTACTGGCCCCAAAACAGACACATAGATCAATGGAACCGAATAGAGAGCCCAGAAATAGACCCTCAACTCTATGGTCAACTACTCTTCGACAAAGCAGGAAAGAATGTCCAATGGAAAAAAGACAAGTCTCTTCAACAAATCATGTTGGGAAAACTGGACAGCCACATGCAGAAAAATAAAACTGGACCATTTCCTTACAGCACACACAAAAATAGACTCAAAATGGATGAAAGACCTCAATGTGAGACAGGAATCCATCAAAATCCTTGAGAACACAGGCAGCAACCTCTTTGACCTCAGCCACAGCAACTTCTTCCTAGAAACATCACCAAAGGCCAGGGAAGCGAGGGCAAAAGTGAACTACTGGGACTTCATCAAGATCAAAAGCTTTTATACAGCAAAAGAAACAGTCAACAAAACCAAAAGACAACTGACAGAATGGGAGAAGATATTTGCAAACCACATATCAGATAAAGGGCTAGTATCCAAAAATCTATAAAGAACTTGTCAAACTCAACACCCAAAAAACAAATAATCCAATCAAGAAATAGGCAGAGGATATGAACAGACATTTCTGCAAAGAAGACATCCAGATGGCCAACAGACATATGAAAAGGTGCTCCACATCACTCGGCATCAGGGAAATACAAATCAAAACCACAATGAGATACCATCTCACACCAGTCAAAATGGCTAATATTAACCAGCTAGAAAACAACAGGTGTTGGTGAGGATGCAGAGAAAGGGGAACCCTCCTACACTGTTGGTGGGAATGCAAGCTGGTGCACTCACTCTGGAAAACAATATGAAAGTTCCTCAAACTACCCTATGACCCAGGAATCGCACTACTGGGTATTTACCCTAAAGATACAAATGTAGTGATCCAAAGGGGCACAAGCACCAAAATGTTTATAGCAGCAATGTATGCCAAGACATTATATAATAAAATAATATAATAATAGCCAAACTATGGATAGAACCTAGATGTCCATCAACAGATGAATGGATAAAGAAGATGTGGTATATATAGACAGTGAAATACTATGCAGCAGCCATCAAAAGAAACAAAATCTTGCCATTTGCAATGATGGAACTAGAGGGTATTATGCTTAGCGAAATAAGTCAATTGGAGAAACACAATTATCATATGATCTCCCTGATATGAGGAAATATGAGGAATTAGAGCAGCAGGGCAGGGGGTCATGGGGGGTAGGGAAGGAAAAAATGAAACAAGATGGAATCGGGAGGGAGACAAACCATAAGAGACTCTTAATCTTACAAAACAAACTGAGGGTTGCTGGGGGGAGGGGTGTAGGGAGAGGGTGGTGGGGTTATGGACATTGGGGAGGGTATGGGCTATGGTGAGTGCTGTGAAGTGTGTAAGCCTGATGATTCACAGACCTGTACCCCTGGGGCAAATAATACACTATATGTTAATAAAAAGAAAGAAAAAGTATTGCCAAACTGATACTGCTTGGCACACTGTACTTTTATTTTGCCTACAGATCCACAACTTCTCCCATCTTTTTGACAAAACAGCTAGTCAGCTCAGACAACGAGTAATAACTGAATTTTTAAAAATTCTAATGGTTTTGTTTGTCTGGATTGAGCAGGTGTTTAAATAACTAATCCAGTCAAAATTGTCAATAGAGCATGAGTCTGAATTTCATTCTCTACTTGCCCTTTCCACAATCTCTCTCTCTTTTTTTATTTTTTAAGAAGTGTTTTTACATTCAATCCAACTCAATCAATATTTATGTAATGGTGGAAAGGTGCTGGGGATACAGAAAAATATAACCCAGCCGAAGTCCTTGCTTCAGGGAGTGCATAGCTTAGAGGGTAATACAGATGAGGAAAGGCTATCCCAAAGGATAGCGGAGAGCCACATTAGCAGACTGCACACATGGTCATAATAATTCCTCCCATACCACTGTCCTCTGCAAAGTGCCTATGCCAATCATGCCGTCAGGGAGTAACATCAATTTCTCAGTTACTTGAATCTGGATGTGCTCATGTGACTTCCTTTAGCCGGTGGAATATTTCCAAACATAATACAGAAAGAGGGGGGAGGAGTCAAGATGGCGGAGAAGTAGGAGGCTGAGATGACATCAGCCAGAAGGAGATCAGCTAGATAGCCTATCAAACCATTCCGAACACCTACAAATCCAACAGGAGATCGAAGAGAAGAAAAACAACAATTCTAG